>JAVSBS010010390.1:0-32794 GCA_033124195.1 Coracias cyanogaster
AGACGGGGGGGGGGTCTAACAGGTTGTAGAGGTGAACCTAATTCTAATATTTCACAATTCATGAGTGCTTTGAAAGCAAAGAATTTAAAATCTGAGGGTTTTGTTTTTGTTTTTAACTCTAACGTTTGTATATTTAAATTTTGTATGTATATATAAAGTTGCTAAAGCTTCCTGCATTGCCAAAAGCTAGTTTGGCCTTAGTAACAATGTCAATATAGACTAAGCTTGTAAACACAACAAACCAACTCTGAAGGGAATGCAGATATATTTCCCGTTAGATCACAATAGTCCCAAAGTATTTCGAAAAGCCAAAGTAAACAAACGGACGCAATGAAAAATATTAATTCTAACTGCTTGCTTTCAGATCTAAGCTTAACAAGCAAGATTGATGGATACAGAAAGGTAGCCGTGTCATACCATCATGTGCAACAGAATAAAAACCCATATTTGGGACAGTCCATATGCATTTCCTGCCTTGTACTTTTTTTTTTGCACTGCTAATTGCAGAATTTAATTTAGCAGTATAAGCAAAACATTCTCATGTCCTGTATTTCATCAAAACCTCATTTTCTTCCTCTTCCCTCCCACCCCAAATTTCTATCCAGCCATCTCACTCCACACAGCAATGGAATTCAAATTGTCTATAGAAGTAATCTGGTTCTGCACTAAATTACAGTGCTCACTCTGGTGTTTTCTGTCTGGACTAAATTAGGGAGGGCACATTATTAGGGCTCACAAAAACCCTCTGTTGTCCCTCCCCAAACTCCTATTCTCTTACACTTGATCCACGATTGTACTACTTTGTCCTCCTCCGGGGTAAATAGTACCAATTCTATGTTCTTTCTCTGACGAAGCAAAATCATTACCTATATCATTCATGAATGAGAAAGTCCCTCAGTGGACTGACCTGCCTCCACCTGCTTGGAATTCAAGAGCAGTCTATGTCATAAAATGATCCCACTCTCTCAGTGCCTGAGATATCAAAACACGTAGTCTGACTAGTTGGCCTTCAGTTACCTTCAGAGACATTTTCCCCATTTGAGAGCCAGGATACGTGCAAATGTGTGCTTGTGTATGCACACACACGTGCACCAGCACGTATGCACACACATCTGGTACAGCCTGTGCTGTTGCACAGCCAAACACTACCTTGTATTTTCCAGTCAATGGCTATTCCCAGGAATTCTTTAATAAAGTTTGCCATGCAGAAGTCCTAGAAAAATGTATTTAGCCTCTCAATGGAGGTAGGGATTTCCCGTGAGTCCAGAAGATGGAAGAACTCTTACTACATACAGGTGAAATTGCTCCACACGAGAAGTCAGGTATATACAGGCTCACTGCTAAATGTTAGCCTATAAATACTACTTTCTAAACAAAATTTATACAGTTGCACACCATGCCGTGGTAGAACAAGTCATGTTGTCTTTAAAAAGAGCTAGTAAATCATCTTTTTTCACAACATTATTTTCACAAACTACTGGGAAAGAGAAGTATGAGTGATTCCAGCCCTAACACTTACAGGCACCAATGGCTTAATTATTTAGCGGTTCCTGGACTGCTGATATTTCCAGCCTGTGGACTTAGTTACAAGCTCAGACCTAGGGAATTGTGTTACTGAAAACAGATTATTAAATAATGAAATGCAGGCTTTGAAAAGCCTCTGAGATATTTACCTTTAGGAATAAGACCAGCATTAAGAGATTTCTAATAAAATATTGAATGAATTAAGGGACTTCCTTTTTCTGTATGTGGAGGTTACATTTAAATCCCTTCACTGCATAGCAGCCTTAGGCAACACAACCTGACTTGACATTCTGTTGCCTTGAAAAGGATGAAGAAATTCGGTTTTTCTACATGAAAGACAAGAAGGACTCTTCCCTCTACTCGTCCTCTAGGTTCCCTAGTTGAGTAGGGCTGTAGGGATTGAAGTAAAAACTGTAGTAAGACTTTCCCTGACTTTCACTAGATTTTAAGCATATGGGTGTTTATTTTCTGGCATTGAAGCTATAGCAAAGCTAACTTATTTGTGGAGCTCATAATTGAAGCAGCCCTAAGCCATGTCAAGCCACAGAAGTCTAAGAGCAAGAGGTCCTGGCCATTAGCAAGCACAAATTGAGACTAAAGGCCTGCAGGGTCATCTGCTAAGTCAGGCAACATCGTGGAAAGTCAAGAAAAACAGGTTGCTACTCTGAATCTATAAAAGCTCTCTTTAGCTAAAGCAAAAATAAACAACAACAGGAATTTGGCAACTATGTTCCTATAATTTTCTGCCTTCCAAGCATTAATCTTCAAAATCTTTTCAATGGTTAGAAACACTACAACCTAGGCTTTGTAAAACTCTGCCTGACTCTGATCTATTAGCAGGACGGCAAAGGTCATCATAGCCACATCACAAATCAGAGCTGTGGGTATACATCTTTTAGCATCTTAGCTTCAACTAATCACCCAGTTCTCTCCCTGAACCACTCTTGTCAAATACCGTCAGCCAGCTCCTGTCACTGCACCTTTTCCTGACGCACAGAGGAAGTATTTGGCTGCTGTAGGTGTGTGATAAGGCATGAAAGGGTGCGTGTGCACTCCCCGGTGCAGGCTGTCAAACATCAACTCTGCTTTCCCCACCTCCTCTCAAACTCCCAGAGAGTGAGCCAAGTTTGGCTGGGAAGCTGGCTGATAATGACTGTGACAGCAATAGGGGACATGGCTGGCATTTTCTGTGTTACTGGCAGAATATGACTTTGTCTGTTGATAATTCCAACTGTTGTGATATTTGCAAAACCAGCAAGCACCTAAATCCTTTTGCGTCTGCAGACAGGTACAAGACTTTTCCTTCTCTTCACAAGGATCCTGCTTGAGACAACTTGACCTCACTGGGAAGGGTTGCAAAGGGGTCCGTGACCTCTCCAGAAGGACTTGAATGCAGAGGTTATGGGAAGCATCCCTGGGACACACAGACACACTCATTTTCATCTTCTCCCATGCTGTCAGGTCCTACACCTCAGCACGGGCTCATTGCTCACTCCTTGCTTGGGACCTGCTTATCTCTGACAAAATATTCTGGCATTTTATCGGGCAAAAAGGTGAAGAGCTGATCTTTGAGTCTGAAGGAAGGAGGAATACAGCTTTCCTCCTGCCTATTCCTCTCCCAGGCTTGTGTGCCACGGCCTATCCTGCTTCCAGGTGAGGATAAGAGAGACAGAGAAGCAGAAAACAGAATGAACTGGCCACCCTAGGGTATGTCATTTAGACTGCGCCCAGTCTTGTAATTGATACTGAAAGAAATCATACAAAAATCAAATCATGGATGTCCTCATGCAGAAATACTTCCAAGTTCTTTGTGCTATTATTTGTTTGCCATTATGGATGGTATTTAGAGAGCAAAGAAAGTGTTTATTGACCCCCAAAACACAAATTTGAGAAGAATAATTATTTTCCTGAAAAGTCCTGGTGGGGTGTTTAAATTGTTCACAATAATTTACCTCTCAAGTCATCTCAGAGAGAGCAGAAAGCATCGTAAAGGTATGACTGTCTGTCAAAGCCAAAAGATCAATCCAAAAGGCTGCTTAACATAATTGCATTGCCAGTCTCATGTCATTTGGCTTGCAACATGTTCTCAAGCCTGACAGGAACATACTACTCAGATTAAAGAAAAAGGAGAGAGAGGAAATATTATCTTTCACCAAAAGACTAAATAAATTACAACCTTCCTCAAAACAGGGTATAAAAGGACTCAAATCTAGAATGAAGTAACTTAAACTGATACTAAGATGGGAACAACTCCTCCAATTTCAGTCAGACCTAGCAGCTCATCCCATGAAGATGTCAAAAAATAGTGTACTAGTTGAGAAAAGCGAAGTTAACAAAACTAAGCCATTACTGAATACCACACAATTGTATTAAGTTACAAAAATACATTTTCCCAGAATTCTTTTATAGATTATTTTCAATAGTAATTGTAATCACAAATACTTGTAAACTGCTTTCCAAAAACGAAATAATTGCACAATACAATTCTACCATCTCTTCCTACTCTGTGTAATTGTACTTAAATCCAAGCACTGGCTGAAGTTTTATTAAAAACAAGCAAAACAAAACCAACAACAACCCAAGCAACAAACAGACTCCACACAAAAAATAATACTAAACCCACAACAAATGATAACCTTCTGTTCCATGAGGCTGAAATAGCTGGTTTACAGACAAAAGAAAGCAAGCACTGTTTTACAGACTGATGTATTGCAAGGATGTAAGATGGAATAACCAACACAAAAGATTAAAAAAAAATTTAAAATAAAAAAACCCTTTGAATTCTGCTGGAAAGAGATAATGTAAATCTTTAGCCTTTGGTTTCATCAGACACCATATGCTACAAACTTAAAAACACAAAAACATAAGAAACACCCTACAGGGCTTCATCTAGCCAAGTATTGCGTCACCTCTTCAAGAGCTGTACTGGGCTTGTTACAGAATCCTCCTGTCTAATCCCTTCAGTACCTATTTATGGACCTTCCCTCCATGGTTTCATCTAATTTTTTGTTCTGTTGACATTGTCTGCTTCCACCATCTCCTATAGCAGCACATACCAGAATTTAACTGGGCAGCGTGCAAAGTAATGAAACTAGTAGAGGGTTGATTTAAAATAAAAGAAATGACATAGCCTGTAGGTCTATTGCTACAGGGTTTGGCAAATTATGGACTGGATTTGACCTGTCTTCTTCATAGCTTTGCATAAATCAGTTCCATCTCTCTCAGCTTTCTCCTCCCCACACTTGAGATGGCCAGACATTTCAATCTCTCCTTGTTATGCTGCAGCCCCATCCTCTTAACCATTTTAGTTTCTTTTCTCTGTAAATCTTTAACTCCAGTCTCTCCTCTCTCCTTGATATGGAGACAATAATCACATACAGCATTTAAGATGTGGGCAAACCCAAATTTTTATGTTAGCAGCAAAGCAACGTCCTCCATCTTTTTCTTGGTGCTATTCCTGATGGTGCCCAACATCGTTATTTGGTGATGCTGTTTTATGACAGACTCACATCTTGTCTTTTATTTCCTAGATATTTTAATTGCATTAGCAAAGATCCTGTAATACTGCAGTGCTGGTTGTTCTTATTCAAGGGCATAGACAGATGTGACTGATGCAGTTTTGATTTAAGGCCTGATGCAGAAGTTTCCACAGCAAGGGGCCAGGCAGAGGATTTCGATCTGGCCCAACACTTCTGCATAGACAAAAATATAAGACTTCTGGATAATTTCTGGCGCAGACTATGGAGAGTTTAAACACAACTTAAAATAGTTTTTACACACTAGATTAGGGCTTAATACCTCTCTCCCTTGTACTTTAATACCTTTAATTAATTAATACCTCTGTTAATACCTCTCTCCCTCCAGCTGTCGTGGCCCAGACATTCATTGAGTCTGTGTACAGGCTGCAATTCCCCTTGTTCCTAACGAGGCCAAACTGAACGTGACACTGACTGCGTAGTAACTCAGAATGGCTTCCCCAGAAGAAAGCATTATTTATTTTTTCCTTTCCTTGAAAGGTCTATAGCACAGAGAAAAAGTGAAAACAAAGAGCTCCATGCAAGTGTTTTCCCTGAACTATATCTCATCCTTGCCTCGCATGGACTGGGTAATTCCCCTTATCCTAGCTAATCCTCATCTGTGATAGAGGATCATATCAAAAGGCCTGGATTCTTCGCGATGATTAAAAGACAGATAAGTAGGAGAAGCTCAAGAGAATCACTGTGTATGAGGATACCTCTGCCTCATACTAGCACAAAGGAAAGCCAAAAAGAGAGCAAAGAAAAAATAAATTAGGCCCATTAGGGTCTAGATATACATCCAACAAAACTTTGAAATCCAAGATTTGTCAGACTAGTCAACTTGCATTTTTATGGACATCTTGGTCACGTCTTTTTCTGAATCTGTGATCTTTTGTTTTCCCTCTAAGAAGTCATTCCCAATACTTGTTCCTGCACAGCTGCTACTCCCATGACACACTCCCTGTCAGAGTTTGTCTCTGTACTCATCACCTCAGCTGGGATGTAGATTGTTTGGCATGGGATGTGTGACTTACACAAGGGTCATTAATTCTTGATATATCTGCAAAACTCTTGATCTTAGTCTTAGTCTTTTAAGCAAACTTTTTCAAAAGGAAAGGGAAAGGCAGGATGCAACACTGATTTATCTTTTTGTCTGCCAGCAACAAAGGAACCAACTAGCAAAACTCTGTCCCACCTCTGCCGGTGCAAGTGAGAGGGAGTAGAGAAGCTCTCCTTAATTCTATTTCCAAGGGCTACAAAAGCTGTAAATACTGTGGCTGGAAAGTGTCAAGGCAATGTAGGGTCCAGTGCAATTTCTTATTCAACAGTTTCCAAAAACGACATTGACCTTTGTTAAGCTTATACAACACCAAGACACTTACATCCTATTTCTCTAGAAAAAGACACGACATGTCATGGATATCTCTTTCAGGTTAGTTGTGCAATTAGCTTCTTGCAGATACGTTCTTTGCTGCACTGTAAGGAATTAAACCAGTGCCCAAAGAAGAGCAGATAGACGAGGGCTGATTTCCCTCGCAGCTTATACTGACAGTCCTTGAAGAAAAGGTTTTGCTGAAGCTCTGTTTAAATAAAACTAAAATGCAGCTGATAACACTTCATAGCTGTAAATGCAGGTTAAAAAGTCTTCTCATAGACCACATCCAATATAACTGTAATGGTTCATGTTTTCTGAGAAACTAGTCCAACAGCTTCCAGAAGCTCACAGGAAACATCTCAAGTATAAACAAACAGCATTTACTGTCAGCAGAGCAGCATAATTCCATCTAACACAGGTAGATGCAGAACCTAATGTGCCTCCAAAAAGCAATTCAAAAATTACTTTCACTTTAGCAGTACATCAGACCGCTAGTGACAGGGGGAATCCATGGTGCATTTATCCAAGAGACAGCCACAAAACCAAAACACGACGGATACCTTACCAGTCAGACATACAGAAGTGGCCCAGGATCTTTCCATTCATATGCTGTACCTGGGGAAAAAAAAAAAACCAAAACCACTTTTATTTAGAAAACAATTTATGTCTTTTCTGAAGGCCTAGTTTGTTTTTAATATTTTTTTTTAATGAGGCCATTTCAACTGCTCACACTTATTTCTTGGTCAGCTTTTTCCACCTGAAGGCATGATTTCCCTCTTTTCCTTTGTATGTAATTACTATGTCATAAATATGACTATGCCTTCTTGAATTAATTTAAAATACAAGAAGCACTGTTCCATACTTCATAGCATTTATCTCCAAGAACTGCCTGAGCAGGAAGTGACCTGCAAGTATAATAAACAGATAGCTTTATTTTTATTTTCTTTAATAATCTGGGCAGACAGTGTTCATATGTCAGAATCACAATTATGCAAAATGAACCTTTGAACAATGGTCCAGTGCATCCAGATATGTCTGATAATTGGGCCAAGACATTCTAGTGCTCTTCAATATCTATTTCAGGCTACGATTGACTGGTTGGTGGAGAATTTTGCCAAATATTTTTAGAGTCGAGTTTTTATATTATATGGACTAAATTGTCTAGTGAGAACAGATGGTAACAGGAGATGAGAAAAACAGCTCTTCTGATTTACATGGAAGACTTTCCTATTCTACCGACTGTGGAGTGTGGCTCCATCTAGATTTCTAAGCATCACTGAGCTCCAAGGAGCTTGGGAACATGCTGGCTAGTGGATGTGGCTTAAATTCTTACCCTGGTTGAGGTTGAAAGGGACCTTTTGGAGGTCATCTGCCCCAAAGCCCCTGCTCAAGCAGAGCCATCTAGAGCCAGCTGTCTGGTATGATGTCCAGACAGTGTTTGAGTACTTCCAAGGTGGGACATTCCATAACCTTGCTGGGCAATAAGCACCAGTGCTCAGTCACCCTCACAGTGTAAAACCTAATAATAATAATAAATAATAATAATAATAAGTTTTCTGCTGTTCAGACAGCATCACCTGTGTTTCATTTTGTGTTCGCTGCCTCTTGCCCTGGCACTAAGCACCACTGAAAAGAGCCTGGCTCCATCTTCTTTGCACCTTCCTTTCAGGTATTTATATACATTTTTAAGATCCACCCTGAGCCTTCTCTTTGAGCCGAACAGTCCCAGCCTCTCATGCTTAAGAACTGCACACAGCACTCCAGATGTGGCCTCACCAGTGTTGAGTCCAGGAGAAGCACCACCACACTCCTAGTATGGCCCATAAATACACAATACACACTGAGGACATAATGAAGAAATATAGGACACAACTTTCACAACAAAATTAGCAGTGTTTTGCTCTCTGTAGCAGAAGTCTGAGCTTCAGTTTTTCTGACAATCTAATTAGCCTTCATTTGATTACAGCCGATGCCAGATGCAGAACTAGAGTGTGACAGTGGTAATGGACAGGTGGATACCAAAAACAATCCACACAAAGTCTATGCGGGGACCAAGCAGCTACATGAATGGATGGGAGGATGTTTCTACTGCAACATCAGGGAGGAGTTGTCCCCTCCAGCATCCCCAAAGAGAAAAAGATGGCAGCAGTGTGGGAAAGGATAAGAGTATCTAGGAAGTTACTCTATATTCCCTGAAGTGGGGTAGCTTTGGGCAGCTTTCTACTAGGCAGAGAAATAAAGTTCTTTCCCGCTTAAGGTGAAATTTGCCCCTAAGCTGCCCAGGGGCTGATACAGCACTGCACTGGCCTGAATCCAGACTATAAATAATTTGCCTTAGTCTACACCTTAAAACTTCATTAACTATAACCTTTCAAAATAAATTAAGCTTGACTCACCTTGAAACATTCACTTTCTATCATCCTAATAATTTTTATAACATTATCACCCTAAAAACTGCAAAAGATACCATGTCGTTTAGAAAGCAGATATGAAAAATGAGCTTGCACCTTTTGAACATATGAGAGATGTTTTTCCTTCTGGCTGATTTTTAAACTGTCCTTATTTTCAAATATTACAGGACTTGTGTTTCATTCATTTTTATGTGTTTTATTTGCTAGTAATCTTCTTTGGAAGCGGTAAATAAAAACTGTAGGTTTTTCAGTAGACATGTCTTCCACAAATAAACCCTGCTTCCTGCTATTTCTTGTGTTTGATTAGCTAGAAATAATTACTCTCAGACTTTCATGGTCCGTTATGGCGCTCTGCTCCCAAGACCTCCCCTTGGCTTGACTTACAAAGGGCAAGAAATTGGCTCTTACACTTGCTGACATGTGGCTGGTAAAATCTGTAGGGAAGTCATGTAGTGGTGAAGAGCACATTAATCAAAGATGATAGCAAAATATAACTGTCCCTCGTTACAAGGGCAACTGAACAATTCACCCTCATTTTCAAGCAGTCTGGGTTCTTCTGTTTTTATCAAAGACAATAAACAGACTTGATTATAAATATGAATGCAAGGGCCAGGTTCCACAACGCAAGTTTAAATCAGGAGCAATTGTGTTCAAATCAGTTCAGCCAAGCTGGTACATTGGCATGAAAACTAAGTAGCAAATAACCTGTAAGCAATGAACAAGAACTTTAAAGACACAGGCGTGGTTTTTTTTCTCTAGAAACTGGCCTGGTTTTTCAAGTAATGCAAGCAGATTTGATACCAGATACACATATATTGCCAAATTACAATCAAAGACTTTGGAACTGTTCTAGAAATGTATCTACACACAATTCTACAGAAAGAGCTTTACATTCACACCTTTCTTTTCTCTTTAAATCTGCTTTTCCATGTCCTGCAAGCATGAAGAAATCTTCACTTGCCTAGCCTTAGAGACTTCAGTTAATATCACAGCTAGAACTTTTAAAAGCTACAAAGAAGCTTCTACAATGCATTTGAGACCAAACCGCAACCCCGATTTTAGTCTATGAACAGCTAGTCCCATGGACTTCTTGATTTCCATTTGATCCAAGTGTCCTGATCTCAGAGGGAATCACTTCTGTTGTTCCAGTTACACTATTTAGCATTGAACAGAGTCCAACAATGAAAAAAATACCACAGGAACATTAATTACCAGAGAATAAAACTTTAAAATGATTTCATGAACTCACTGGAGTATTCCTACAACTGAATAAAACTTTTCAAATTCTGTTTGAGGAGCCCAGCTGTCCCTAATGTTTTTTTAACCTCTGCAGAATTTGAGCCCTAGAATGAAAGAAGATGGGGAGAGGGAGAAGGGGCAAGTTGTTTGTTTGTTATACCCACGCTATCAAAAATTATGCAAGCTGAACTTTTTTTTTTCCATAGAAGAAAAACATTTATCTGGGAAGACAGTTCCCATAGAAATCAGGCGCTGTTTGCATGACCGTTTCTCCTTGAACATTCTGTCAGAGGAGTGGCAGTGTGGGATCAGCTGGAAGCCATCACAGAAATTCACCAAACCAGATCAGCTCTGCCTCTTTTATTTACCTTCCCTCAGCAGATTTTTAGCCTTTTGGGGGTCCCATGACATACAGGCTACACAAAACTTCATTCCTGTACTGTCCACAGCCTAGAGCACTCAGTGTTTAGCAACCTTGTTCCATTGTTTCTCTGACTGAGAACATGGGTCTCTAGTTAGCCCAAAGATAGATTCCCATGATAGTCAATTCATTGGGAGGACCCCATCACAGCACTTTGTATACTGGCATAAATCAGTAGAAATATTTTTAATGCCTCTCAAAACCTACAAAAGGATAAAACCTACTTATTTTCCAACCATTTAGCATCACTGTTTGATGATTTATTTTTTTTTTTACTACATACATGTTTTAAATGCAACTACATTTGCAATTTGTTACTGCGTATTAGTAAAATGATAAACCTGTATGAATTTTCTTCCCAGACTGATGGACTTTAAGTCTATAACACTGCCAAGAAAAACATTTTGCAGTAAACAAGAGTTCTGCAAATGTAGAAGGAAGTCATTTACCAGATGTTACTATTTGTCTTACAAGTCTGTCTTTGACTTTTGCTTATTTTCTCTTGACCTTGTAGGCTTCTCCCATACACACTTGGCACAGAAAAACAAATGTGGAACTTTTGAAAGCCAGGCCTTATCCAACTAAAACGTTCCTTGAGACGTAATACATATACCTTTTTGGTGTGTCAAAAGAATGACTCGTAACCTTTGAGCACCACAAAAGGATCACTATATCACGTTTCTGACTTTTCTGGAACTACGCCATTATACCTTCACAGTTAACTTGCAGCTTTTGCAAGGTTCTTCAAGGTATGGAACAAATAAACGGAATAAAATCATCTTAGATTATTTGCGTTTGCTTATGACAACATATTCTTGCTAATATTAATGAAAGTCTTGAACAACAATATCAGTAATTAAGCAACTGAAATTAATGTAGGGGTTTCTATTTCAGACTTAAAACAGGAGGCTGCTAGTGGTCATAAAGCTCTACAGAACTACACAGGCTCACTTACTCCTACATTTGTTCACATACATACAAGCATTCAGCACAAATTCCTTCTGCGTTAGCTGGAGCTAAGGGTTGTGTGTGGATCACTGTCGCTAGACGCATTTCACTGAACTAAGAACCTTCTTCCACTCATCACAGATGAAACTACAACGTGCCATCACTGAAGCTATTGAGCTTCCAGAACCACAGAAGTTTCAAAAAACAATTAAAAACTAGTATCCAGAGTAATAGTCTGAAAGCAGCTGTCGTAAACAGAGGAAGAAAATACAGAAGACGACAGCTGTGAAAAGCACTTTCTTCTGCACCATTTCAGATTTGCCTGGCTCTGCTTTTGCCAGCTGCATTTTAGCAGCTCCAGAAGAACATGGGGGACATGTTGCTGTTTAAGCTGTACGTGCAGATGATGGGATTTAGCCGTGTACTTTTAGCACTTTTTCTTCTATTATCACAACACTTTCTTTTCACCCAAACGCCTACTAAAAATGTTTAATAGTATAAGAAGAGAGACCCGAAACTAAGCAGGAAACACGTCTCTACGTGCGATAGTATTAAAAGGGCATTTCTCTCCCCAGTTGCTGCGAACAACGGGCAACTGGTCCTGATTTGTGCCTCTGAGATGGATGGGAGGAAAACCTTACCCCAGATTTCTTGTTGCTAGTTGACAGTAGAGGAATAGCCCTCAGCAAAAGCTTTGCCACACTCGAATTGAGGCACAGTCCCAGGCCTTCGGCTTTAGCTAATCCTAGCAAAAAGGTGGAACTGAGAAGAAATCAAACAGAGCCTGGGACTGAAATCAGCCAAGGCAACAAACAGGACACAGCTGTATTAACGGAATAGCCTAATTCAGCAAAAAATGCTCTGACCAGGATTGTGAGCATGGGATCAGCCACTGAGCAGAGCAAAAGAGTCTGAGATTCCCATCTATTGCATCCAAGAAGAACAGAGCACCACCAGGAGTGAAGATGTCCAGGTTGGGAATACTACAGCGAGTCAGCTGGGGCTGCGAATCATACCAAGGGAAATGTAAGCCTGGAGGTATCTGAGGCTGCGTACGACCACAATACACATGAGTGACTCATAGTAGAGAATCCAGAACGCTCCTTCGCTCTGGTTGAGGTTTTGTTTCTGCTCAATGGTGTATGTTTTTACCTGAACGCAGCATGCAGGCCTGTGATGACTATTTCTCCTCAGAAGTTATGGAAAAGATCCAAGCCATTTGAACCTAGAATGGCCTAGCATAAAGAATTAAATGTCACATGCCCTAGGAGACTAATATTACTAACTCAGGTTAGATGAAGAATGGAAATGTGGCCATAGTTAAGGCAAATAATTTAGCTTCAATTCAGCTGAATACATGAATCAACATTAAGACCTTGGGTTTGAGTTTGTCTTTCACGGAAGGTCGTACACCACTGTTAGTTCACGCCAGAAATGTTCTGTTAGGGCAAACAAATATTTTGAAATACTATAACATCTTAATCACATCAGTCTTGGTTAGTGTGCCTGACAACCTAAATTGTAATTTTATCTTAAAAAGACTGAAAAAAACTGGAATGGAAGCATTTAAAATATATTACAGAATCGAGGTTCATATTTAAAATATCTTTGAAAGAAATGCACTCATTTCCTTAATAATTAGTAACTGTAGGTTACAACAGCTTTCATATAAATACTAATCCAAGAAAAGTAATCAGAAAACCACATGGAAATGACCAAGATAATTATAGTTGCTTGAGATAAGGCTAACAAAATCAGCATCCATTTTACATGTCCACATGTGCACATACACACTTCTGTTTCCCTTTGGATCTTTAAAATTTCTGTTTTCTATGATGTGCGCCTTACTATTGAAAAACAAGTAATATATGTACATTTTGCAAGAGTATAGAGTTATAAGTAGATCAGACATAAAACACTAATAAAGGAAAAAAAAAGAGCAATTATCATATGACTCTCAAACTACAAACAAACAAAACTAACTCTGATAAAACAAGAGTGGGGTCAGGGAATTTGTACTTTTCCTGCAGTAACCTAGGAGCAGATTTTTGAGATGTGCACACGAGCAACTTCAAGGTATATGTCTCATGGACAGGAGCATTAGAAAAATAATCCTTAGTTACTTTTCCTGTGGAACTGTCTCTTTGTGCTTGCACGGCATCTGTACAAGCTTGCAAATAATTCCACCCATAGGGGTAAAAGCACCGAGTGACACTTGTGTCAGAAAAAGAGGACTGTCACAGGTAAAGTGAGTGACAAATAAAAGTTTATTAGTATCTTAGAAAACCAATTTAGGAAACTATGTCCAAAAAATGTTTTCTATGAAGTCTTAAGTTGTTTAAGAAATATTTTGATGGACAGATTCAGAAAAGACCACAGCTAGAGAGGGGAAAAAAGGGCAATTAAAAGCAGAACTTCTGGAAGGGAGAATATATTTTGGGGTAAGGTTTTGCTTCCTCTGTTCTCTTTCCAAAACCATCAGAGACATCAAGCCTACTTTTCCACTCATGTCTTTCTAAAGATCAGGTGAAATAAGCATCAAGTTTGAAGAGAAATGAACATTAATAAGTAAAATCAAAAGGGCATATAAGGATAGTAAAAATAAAAGGCACTTTCACTTTAGTTTCACATCAGCTATTGTTAATACATTGCCTACAACTCTAAGTTCCCCAGGAAGAATATTGTCCCAGTACGTTTTGTATAATCAATAATAACCTGTTAAAAGACAATATTAGGAATACCTAATTGGTACTATACAACAGCCATAGTTATCAGTACCTCCTTTTCACTGAGCTTTTGCAAATATTTGGTATGGACAGAAATAACTTGTGATGGATGAATCCCGAAAATGAAGTTGCTTCACTTACTCTAAGTTTGGTTGCTTATCAGAATATTTACAAACGACTTGAAATGGAAACTGCAGCTGCCTTTGTGTGAGGAAGCTAAAACCTACATGGCACACACAACTACACTTGTATGTTCCTTTATTGATTCAAGAGTTGGAGTAGCTGCTACTACCCTTTCTGCATTGCATTTTCCTTCTATTTAAGCTCCAAAAAGCATCTATTTTGCAACACCTGAGTTTTGCTTAATCAAGGTTGTCCTGTCTCCCCATTAGTCTGGTTAAAAGGAAGTCAGTTTTAGGGACCCTGTCCTACTCTCACTCCCAATGAAAAATTCCATAACTGCAATAGAAAATTGAGTTCTTGTATAATATTCTGCATAAATTTTGTTTTAAGAAAAGTAAACAAAAATACTCCAGTGGCTTGTAACCAAAACCAAATGAATTTGCCCAGCATATAAACCATCAGAAGCAGAAAGTGTGAAGTCCTCCTTTCTGCCTTAGGCTCATGTTTTTCTCTGTCAAGTTCACTGCTGCTTTTGTGGAATGTAGTTCAGGATATTTCAGTCGTATCGCGGCAAGTATCACAATATACACATCAAGTTGTGCCAAAACACAGCAATGAGGAGGGGAAGACAGGGAGATACAAGTCTGCTTATTTAAAAAGAGCAAGGGAGAGTTTTGCTTTGAAAAAGTCACGGAAAAACACTGAGATTCTCCACAGTTCAGTTAACTAATCTTTTTTAAAGGCAGCAATAAGAGAGACTACAAGAAACAAGTGAAACAGTAAGAATGATGCTGTGGGCCGGAGTAAGTGGTAGCAGATGGAGAAAATGTTCTGCAGGCCACTGAAAAACATCCACAGGTGAACATGGGACACTGTTTCTTAATGTTACAGCTAATTTTCCACTTGTTTGTTCTGACAAAATCATGGGCAGAAAGCATGGCTATGATCTTCAAAAGTGGTTAAGAAGATAGGTGAAGAGTCATATGCCTAATTTTTTTTAATACAATTACATGTGAGCAGGAAATGCTCCTGCTTGAACTCCAAGACCTACTCATCCATTTATCTACAACGCCTTTGCTATTAAGTGCGGCAGTCCTGCTCTTCCACCACGTTTGGAAAGGACCCCCAGCCTCCACGCCTGGTTTGCACAAGCCAGCGTGCAGGAAGAAATGGTGCATATGCTGGTGTAAGGACGTGGCCACAACCTGCTTACGTACCCATCTCTTCTGTGTTCCATAGCATACACAAAACCCTAAATCCATTTCTTGACGCTATCCTATAAATCTATCAATCCTTTTGCTGATCAAGGATGTCTAAAATGATTATTTAGTTTTCTGATTATAGGAGAAGTGGAGGGTGGGTAAAGGCAACAGTTTGATTTGGATTTCTCAGTACTGCTCAGTCATTTGGTATCTGCAAGCAGCGTATGGCTTTTTGGAAGTAATTTGTTAAGTCACCTGAGAAAATAATCAACAAATGTACAAACCAAAATATTGTCTTGGAAAACCATGACACTGGATAGGACTAGAAAGTTCAGAGGATAATTAGCTAGTCATGAAGAGCCTGGTGAGACCAAAAAGGACAAATGTAATCAATGGATACCTATGCAAGGGAATCTAGAGCATCAATAGGAAACTGTTATACCCCAGTATTTGGCAGACGGATCATGCTAACAGAATACCATGTCCAGACTCTAAGGAGGGTCTGAAGATGAAGAGTTTTGCAAAGGGGAATAGGAGTAACTGATCATCAGAAGAACTACAGGCAATAATGTCAAACCCTAGAAGTGCAATCTGTCTAGCCTAACCAAAGCCAAAGGGACAACTTAATCCATCCTGTAAGTATGGGCCAGGAAAGAGAAATATGATAGAAAGTATTTCAACCTCAAAGTCACACAGAGATACTATGAACAGGACTCAAAACAGACAATTTCAAGCCAGAAATAGTGTGTGGTGTGTTTGGTTGGTTCTTAAATGCTCAGCAGAGGTTCCTGTTGGAATAATTTACTTTTTTAAAAGAGAAAAATCAACATAAATGGCTTTCTAAAATTCATGCTCTATTTCAACACAGAATTAGCTTCTATTAACCCGAAATACTTAGCAATGTCAAAAGTACTAGAACACAAACAAACTTCTTATAAAGGCAAGACAGAGGAGGAGCCTTAACTTCCTGGATACTGGGAAAATTTTCTGTTCTGAGAAACGGCCGCTATCTTTTAGCAAATGTGCCCAGGTCTCAGTATTGCCAGCTAGACTCTATTTCTGCATCAGATGAGGAAAACAGTAAACGGAAAAATCCTCCCTTTCCCCACTGATTTCACGATTACATCAAAGTAATGGCTTCACTGAATATTTTCACAAGGTATAGCTATGGGAGCCATCATGTAGCTGCAATCACCAGCGTTTGACTGTGCGTAAGTGAAGTTTGAAAAAAAAAAAAAAATAAAAATAAAGTTTTAGAGGATGTCTCTGAAAATTCTTAGGGTCTGCTGTGCCTCTCTGCATAGCCCACAGATACAGCACTGACTGTATGCTACTGCTGCGCTGCTGTTAAATTGCCAAGAGTTGTTCTTGCCAAAAATTCCCCCTTATTTCAAAACTTATGGGAATTTAAAGGACAGGATTAGATTTAGATCTAGAAGACAGCCCAAACTAGGTTAGGAACAATGTGGAACCAAAGAAGTTGACTAGTACATGGAGAACTGTACAGCTTTATAGGGACAGCCTGTTCTACTGTGCAGGTCTCTGGCCAATGCAAAATGCTTCTGCCATCTCTTCCTGCTTTTCTCTGTACTTATCAAAGTCCAAAGATGAACTGGCTATCGTTTTAAAAGAAATTTCACTGGGAAGTTTCATAGTCCATAAATTCATTTTTTTATTTAAGAGAGGTAGGTATTCCAATTGAATGATGACATCACATAAATACAAGTACATTAACTTAAGTCAAGGTTTTTATCCACCTTGCTTTGCATTGCACTGTAAGAGAAAGTGCATCCTGAAATCGGGTGGACAGAATCTCACTTGTATCAAAACATGCTCATAAATCAGAGGCATTGATGGCTTTATTTTAAAAAGCAAAGATGAAACAAGTTAGAATAGTCTACTAAGCACAGGTTTTATATTTGCTGCAGTGCCACTTCAGAAAATTATGTTCTCCAGGCTTACCTACAAATATGGACAGTAAAGGGTAACTGTTCTTTTGCAGTTATACAACTAGGTTTAAAGGAAAGGGTTGAAAGAAAAACTGAGGAAAAAGGCAGTATGGGCAGAAAGAGAACCTAGGAGAATGGCTGGCAGATGGACAGCCTGGTCCAAGCAGCTGCTGCTGTGAAAGCCAGCCAAGAAGGGAGCTGGAGGTTGGCCAGAGCAACACGCTGCTAGGATGTCAAGGAATGGGGACTCTGAAGCGGCAGACCTGAGGCTAAAGTCAAATGAGCTTGCTGAAAGTTGCACGGAGGGCTGCCTCTGTACGAGCAAAAGGGTTTTCAGTCTTCTGGAAGCAATGAAACCTTTTGATCTTTGAGATCAAGTCAGACCACATTACTGAAGGGTCACTGAAGCTGCTCATTAGAGCCGTTTGCTGTACTTTTCTTCAGCAAGAATTAAAGCTCATGTTTTGCAAGCTGGTGCCAGCTATTTAAAAAAGGAACAAAGTGACAGAGTAGACTTTAGAAAGATGGACAATAACTTGTCATAGTTTTTGAAATCCAACCGTCTTATGGAAAGATCATTTTGTTTAGTTGGCTAATTTTCAGGAGGAACTTTCAGGGTTTCTCTAGAGGTTTTTGACAACTATATTTTCTCACAAAACGTTCTTCTCCTTTGCTTTTCCGAGAAGCTTTACTGACAATGATAGTGTGGAAAAATAATAGTTGAACATGATTTGTCTTAGAAATGTGCAAGGTAATGAAAGAATAAAAGGTCTCCACCTGCAGGACTGTTGGCAGCAGATGTTCTCGTAGCTAAATTTAAAATTAAGTATTTTGATGGCTTGCAAATGAATACAGCATGTAATAGTTAAAAAGTCAGTTCTCCTACTGGGCGCTTGGCCAACACTTAGGAAAGCGGTCATGGGTTCCCACTAAAGCACAGAGCATCTCCTGAGAATAGGGGTCTATCCATCATGAGCTCATATCAATTTTATGTTCCAGTTCTCAGAAAAATCACTGTGCTTTCCTTGCTCATTGTCTACACATTTACTACATCAGAACAACATCTCATTGTTTGACTTGCTATATAATGACAATCTTGGATTTAAAAGAAACCTTGTGCTTCAGGTAAAATTTGTATTTAAGTTCCTTTCTGAAGTAGACAAAGAAAGAAAGAGAAATAAAAGAACAAAGAAATAAAGTATCATGTACTCATGTTTATACAATAAATAAAAGCCATCGCTTGCTTAAGATTAGCATCTGCTTTTCCAAGTCAACAGTCTCACTACATTTACTATCTACCATTTTCTTTCTTCTAAAATGGATTCTAAATGATTGATGGTAAATACACAGGACTGATCATGTTTGCTTTGAATCATTTACTTTTTCCTTTAAATGAAAAATTCATTTGAACTACCTGGTATTGCTTCCTGAGTAGGATACACTTGGAAAGTGACTCCTGAAGGAGAGAGAGGAAAATGTTCCTTAAGCAATAATTGTTTTCCTAGAATGTTTGGGCTAAAACAGCTTTAATATATTTGAAGCAATTTCTTACGCTGAACGACATATCCATCTCCAGAAAAAAAACCAAACCAAACAACAAACCAAGCAAACAAAACCTCAACAAAACTTCCCATTTTCTGATAAGGTTTCCACCAGCGATAGTAAAAGAAACAAGATATTTATTATTTCCAAATTGTAACAAAAAAAGTTGTGCAAGAATTATTTTCAGTATCACTCAAATACCCTGTACAATTTTTAGCCAGACTCTTCACATCTCCAGTCTGGTCTGTTCTTGCATAAAATGCCATTACTGTTCTTATCATTAGCTGTCAAAGTATTCATAAGGCTTCTCTTATCTGCAGAATAGACAAATACATTACAGATTATCCTGTAAAGAGAAAAATATTACTACTTTCCATTGACCAGCTGGGCTAAAAATTGGTAAAAGGACAGATTCAAAGAGAAGATGCAGGTGTCTGAAGGGCAGTTTAAGCAGAATTTCAGCAGCTAAATCTTGGTCAATCCACAGAAGCTTTGTCACATAAGATCTAAGCGTTGGTAAGAACCCAAGTTTTGCTAGTGAACTTACATATCCAGAGGTACCAATATCTTGAATAGCTTCTGTGTTTGAGTAGCACTCTCAGGCCTCAGCAAGTTTGAAATTCACCTTCTCCACCCCATCTCAGAAACCATAGTCTAGGAGATGTGTGCAGAGTTCAGCTGGCAACAATAAAAAGAGGAGTAGCCTAGGGACACTTGCATGAAAAGTATATTCCTGAATGATGATTAAAAGTAGAGATCAGAGGTACCAAAAAAATATTCCTATTTATTACTGTGAAAGCTTCCTTACCGTTGAGCCAATAAAAGTAAACTTGTACAGAACAGCTGCTGTTTAATTCAACCTTTGTGAGCTCTATTATCAGTCTGGTTAAACTAGCGTAAGTATAAAACTCACGCTAATGGACACATACAAGCATAAAAGTGACTTAATGTAAGACTAGCAATAATGTTGAGTCAAATAAGGATGCAAACTGAACACTGATCTTTTGCATTACTGTTCTCTGCATGTCATTCATTACACCTAAATGCAGTCTGTAAAGTGGAGGTAAATCAGAACCAAATCCTGAGCTATATGCAGGCAAACTAAAAAATAATTAGGCCATAAAAGTGTGTTTGCTTTGCCCACAAACTCTGGAATAGCCGTCATTAAACATTCAATATTTATCCCAAATAACCAGATAATACAGTGATACACTACTCAGAACGCAGGAGTGGCATACTGCAGTTATAATTAGTCTTCTAGAAAAAAAAATCAGATATTTTTATGTCACTAGTGAATGATAATCTCAGAGGGAAACTTCTCTAAGAATAGTTAGGAGTAAGTGGGAAGGGACCTGTGCGATACACTTCTAGGTACTTGGGCACATATCCGTAACAAGGCTGAAGCATCTTCTGGGCTTACATGATAAGCAACAGCTCCTCTTCTAGCACTTGCCACATTGCATCTGCTAAATATAGAGTGGGACAAAAGGATAGTTCAAAGGAAAAAAAGATAAGATGGTAAAGCTATAACTGCTCTCTCTCAAAATGTATGTTGATTTATGTATTTTCCATAGCTAACTAGGCACAATTCCTTCCACCCACCTGCAGAAAATCAACTACGGCTGAAAATTATTTTGCATCCACTTTCTTCCTCGTGTTTTCCTCCGTACATCTGTTCTTCATACCTACTGAACCTCTCTCCCTCCAAGGCTGCTCCTATTTCTTCCTCTACTACAAAAAAAGTAAATTTCAGCTTGTCACTGAGGCACAGAGAGGTGAAAGGAACCAGGCAGTAAAGATGGTATAAAGAAATTCTCATGCTGCAAGGCTCTATTATCCTGAAAAAGCCATGGATAGGAGAGAATACGGGAGCTATTATTTTATCTTCTAAAAGAGGCTATTTGCATAGCTGTAATCCATACTTTCAATCTCTGTCGGCAGCAATGGCGAGGGCAAGAGGTACATATTAGATTTTCAGTCTGAAAAATCTCGTTTCCTTACACATAGGTAAGCCAGATTGCTTGCTAGTCCCTACAAACTCTTGCCTTAGGCACCCAGTTACTGTCTGCTCTCTGGGACAGTCTATGATTGACTGAACTTAGTACACATCTCTTCCTTTCTTCTAGTCTCTATCAAGATGTGAATTTCTAAACTACCCTAACAGCATCTGCAGTGAAGACAAACTGCTTTTAAGCCCTCCAATCTTATTGACACCCTTATTCACAACCGCCTAGCATGAAGAGAAGCCTGTTCAGCAGCCCTCTACCTCATTCCACTCCTCTAAGACATCAGCAAGGCCTGTGGATACTTACACAGTAGGTGCCAGCGAAGCGAACTCACTCCTCAGTTCTTGTGGATCACAGTTCACAACAAGGCAAAACTCCTAATTCTTGTACCTTAATATATCCCTTTTCTAACTAGCCATATTTATGGCTAGCTTCTCCTCTCAGGACACACCTGAAGGTCTTAGCCAAAAACTTTCTCAGCTGACCTCTCCTGGCATCAGCCATTTAACTGGTCCACCACTCATTTTGAAAATGCAAATACCTCCCTACACATACCAGCCCGTGCACCAAAACCACCAGCCAAGATCCCCGAGCAGACCAGAGAACCTCTCAGAACTGATCAACAAAATACTTTGTACACCATTATGCACAACCAGCCTGCATACTAGACTTTACACCCTACTTACACCATGCTCTTCCCCTCCACAAGCTGTGACTGTATGACGCTCATGACCTGGAACCAAAAAAGGTCCCATCTAGCCTCCAGAGGCACCTGCTGGATTGTACAGTTAACAGAAAGAAGGTTGAAACAATCTCCAATCATTTTCAGGTGAAACTCAACCTATAATCCTTGATTTTCAGCTAGACTTTAGATTCTCATCCAGATGTGACAAAATAAGGAAGAATTCATTCACACTCCACTTCCCTAGCACTCTTCTGGTACCACAGGGCTTCCTGGGAGCTGCGTTTAAGAGAGTTAGCAACAGCTCCTCTGACTATTTCTTTTACAGTTAGGGGGGGTTTAAGCATTAGACCTAGGGTTTAGGCCAAATATGGGCTGCAAGGATTGATTAGATTTTGACAGAGGAAGGAATGGAGGAGTAGTGGCATAAGAACAAGACTTCTTACTATTTCTAGTCAGTAGCAGTTGCTGATTGCATGTAGTCAGCACCTCTGCAGGTTTCACAGCCTGCTATTTCCCCACAAGGGGCTGGAAGTAGTCCCATGATACAATTAAGGTTGTGTAAAATTGTCAGGGACCTAATATCTGGTATTGGGGACACTCCCAGGAAACAGCACCTTCTCTCCCACCCCAGCAGATCCACGTTTCCACATAGCCAAGCATGTCCTGCCTGTGCCAAGCTACACTCAAATTCACAAGTCCACATACACTATAATCCACAATGTATCTGGACACAAACTTGAAAGACAATTCCTATCTCAGCCCTAAACCTGGCTTCATGGCTTTTGCTGAGTGTAAAGCTGAAGTTTGCCAGACCAAGACCCCGGTATACTAGCTATTCTACAAAGAAAAAAGCTGCTCTTGAAAAGCAAGCAGAAAGTGCATACCAAAAATGCCAGAGGGTACATCATAAATCTTCTATGCTTTTAATCCTAACACCTATGAAGAAGTAACAAAAATGGTTTTGTCCTAAGTTAGGTTAAAAAAAAAAAAAAGATGTCAAGAGAAGAATAATAAAAGGAATGGTCACCAGCAAGAAGCTATGAAAACAAATAATGTTTTCACTTCTGCAGCTAGAGATGATTGAAGGATAAGATCAGACTCATTCAATCAATCATGGTACCACCACACTAAAATTTAGATCCAGTATGCCAAGAAAGCAAGTGACAAATTGGTTACACTTGCTTGCAGTCTATGTCATCATGCAGCATCAATAATGGGTTTACAAAAATAAGCACTCTGCTCTTAGGAGCTGTTCCTTTAGCTCATGTTTGTTCTGAGGCTTCCCAGCTGTGAGGGCAAGGTATTCAGAGCAAAATTTATCCTTAAAACACTGGGCATCAGTCACCATTATCTTACCATGAGATAATTTCATGAAAATTCCAGTGTTAAGAATTTTCTCTTTTGAGGTTTTGAAAGTTATCCTACAAATATTGCATGAGAACAAAACATACATATTTGCTGATTTCTCTAATCAGTTTCCAGCAAACTATTAAAAATCAGATATTCTTACTACTTTACGTGGAGATGGCTCCTTGAACTTTTTTGCTTCTTAGGTTAAAAAGAAAAAGGCAGTCAAGGGAAGAAGTGCCTTGTGCCAGAAGCAGACCTATATTTAGCCACATGCCCTGCAAATGAAGATTCACGAATACAGTCCTTAGATAATTCCATTTAGAAACAAATTGGGAAGCAAAGAACTAGATTTTTACAAGTTTGTCTCTACATTTAATCCTTAATCCTGCTCCACAAGGAGAATCAAGTCTCATAATATCCAAAAGAAAGTAGTAAAGAACCAACCTGAGAAAAAGCTACTGAACTTAGATTCACCAGAAACCATATTTATCTGATTTTTCAGATGAGATCCATGCATCCTGCAGCAAAAGCCCTCTCAGTGACACAAAAAACATCCGCAGGATTCATCCCTCAGGAAATAACATTTGCATTTGAGAATGCTTATTAATGTCTTCTCCATGGTCACACATCAAGCTGCAATAAAAACTATTCTTGCAATGGTGTTAATTAGCAGACACTGCTTCCTTCCTGTAAATTCATTTTATGTTATCTAGATGTAAGAAGATTCATGAAGTTGAGATCATCAATAATACGAAAAGTAATTTACAACATGCCAGGAAGCTTTGGGGGCAGGGGGAGATTCCTTCACACAAATTTATGACTATCAGAAACTCCTGCTTCAGATTCTCACATGAGACTTAACCTGAATTACCTCTGCAGATCCATTTCCAAGAGTTAGTACTTTAAAAATAACAAACCTCATTGATATTAACTCCTATAAAAGCAGGCTTGATGAAAACGTTCCAGCTAGTTAGTCAGCCAAAATTTCACTGCAGTGAGAAGGGACGATCACACACACATTCAAGGACAAATCTCATGAAACTCATGTTTGACAGGAAATTGTACAGGAAGCTAATTTAGAGAGATCAAAATGAGGGTGGTATGTTCCCAGGACCCAGGGCAAGTCAGAAATCTTGCAGCTGAATTTTGTACATATGGTAATTTGATCAGAGGGGATATAGCAGAGGAGGGAAAGAAATGATTGAAAATGTAGAAAAAAAGATAAATCAGCATGGGAACAAGAATTCAATGTCTCTGTAAATAAGCCAAAAGCCTTCAAATCAAAACTAAACCTACTTTACTGTAGTAGGGTCAGAAATACCATAATTTGGGATACATGCATATATTGGTCATTTAAACTGTAGTATTTGAAGCTGCTGTGCATGTGTTTTCATTTATCTGTACTAAATGCGCTCCTGCCTTAACACTGAAAAATAAAAAATGGAGCATGAGACCAAAACACCGGGAGAAACCAGCAGATTTGAAGGTAACTATGCACTTGGAAGCTTACTTTGGTTTTGTGTTCAGCATCAGATGATGATAACATGTTTGTATCTTTTATACGCGTATTAGAAACAGGGAGCGTGACTCTTTGCTACATCCTCTGTATTTCCAGCACGTTGATAGAGAGGAATTTCAAAAGTCTGTAGGAAATGTATGTGGGCTGCAGCCTGCAGATCCCACAGCCACCGTACGGATCCTTTCAGCCAGCCGTCTGGTGATCTGTGGTAGCGTGAACTTTGATCGTAAGTCGAAACAGTTTAATAACATCGTATAGCCATGTCCAAGTGATCCAAGCAAGAGCAGGGAGCAAAGCATTAATTTGAGCTATAACACTGACTTTCTCTGGGAAAATTCACAGTTTACACTATTCTTCTTGATGACTAGAAGACTAAAATCTGGTATTTAATTTTCTGGTTTATATCAAAACACGCATCTTTTTAAAAATCTTTTCACCAACTCAAAGTTACAGTGGCTAAATCATAACCTGTTTGGGATTTTTTTATTGTTCATAAACACAGACAACTCAGCTAATACCAGTACATAAACTGGAAATAATTGGAACTTACATTCATTCATTCTTTCAAGAGGCACAAAATCCAACATTGCATCTATGCTTCTGTATTCATGCATTAAAAAAAGACATCTCTTGAGTTTCTTTGGGGAGAATCCCAGAAGCCTAACAGGAAAGAGGAGGAGCAGTGAATGTGGAAACATGAAAATTTAGATGTTTCCCACACAGCTATAGGATTTCTCTAGGGCTTTACACAACCAAGGCCAAATTCTGTGCTCAGTTACATTTACAGTATCTGATTTCTAGATTTATGGATGCAGGGGAGTGAAATTTGGCACCCTGATTTTATTAGAGGAGAAATAACATAAAAGTAATTCTAAAAACCAACTTAAAGGCCCTATTCTTCTAAAAACAGTGTACAAAGAATGAACTATAGCTTATCTAATTATTCAAAGACATTTTTAAAACTTTCTGGCACAAGACCATGAGTAATCTATAAAACTACAACTCCCAAACTATTGGAATTTTAATTTAAAGCAAAGCAAGTCAGAAATCCGAAGGACAAAACAGAAGCAGACAGTACAGCTTAAAAATAAAGCCAACAAGATTACGGACTTATAATAAATAAAATAAAAGCCCAGCGTGCACTTCTAGGCTCACACACAGAGCATGAAACTCCACCCAGCACTAACCACACAAGATCGTCCCATCATGGGTGTCGCAGATTTCAGGATGTACAAATGGGAAGACCTAAATAACAAGGCAAAAGTGCAAGAGGCAAGCTGAAATAACTTTCTTCCGCTCTGCCAGATGATTTCCCCATTTCTGCATTCCTGTAAAATATGTGGTACTTCTCATTCTTGACAAAGGGTCCATATTATGTGGTCAGACACTTTGTCCACTTTGTTCTACATTTTCTAATCTCACTGAAGTGATTTGGCTGAAAACATGAAAGTCAGTTCTGTGCATTATTTTGGCTTTGGATTTTCTGGGGCTTCTGCTGCAAAAATTCCTTCAGTTTGATACGAAAATGAACAGCCACACTTGGAGCTGTCACCATTGTTAGCAGCAGCACACAGTTCTCCCAGAACCTGCCAGCATTACAAGATGAAATGTAGATGACTATTCATTAAAGTGTTCCTTAATTTAGAATGTTTGGAAAGCCTTAAATGGACCAGCTTCCAGGAAATTGGAGAAGGCTGAAGGAAGGGAGAAAGAAAGTATCTAAGATAAGGGATTTAAATGTATTTAAGGTGCATCTGCAAGTGCTCTTTCTCTGCTTCATTCTGGGACTTATTTCCCAGTCATTAATACTAACACAGGTTCATAACCACACTCACTGAATTGAGCTGAATTTAGTGATAGACATGGATCAGAAGCTAAACCAGACAAGAGTCCTCATAGTGCATGCAACAGGATCAAAAGATATACCAAATGTGCCTCCCTCATCATAGACCTTCCAAATAATCCATCAAGCTCCTGCCCTACGGCTCCCATCGCACCGCTTTGATTAACAAAGCAAAAGCACAGATCTGACAGTCCAAAAGCAATCCTCCCACATTGGGTGCTGCTTCTCTTCCTTCCATGATATAGGAAGTTTGGAGGTTTCTCCTACTGATAGGAGACATGTGGTTTTGCTGTCAGAAGTTTCATGGCAACAGTGTGAGGAAGTGATCTGACAACAAGCCATAGTAGCACCGTTCTTACGAGTTTATAAAACACAGTAATGTACTTAAAAGCCCATATCCTGGATCACTGCCATGATTCAGTTCCACGCACGCTGGGTTTTTGACCAAGAAACCACAGTACAGCCCTCATCCTACCTTTTTACTGGTAACTCGCAAATGTGTCCATGGAGCCTGAGGCCTTTTTTCTTTTTCAGTGTATTTGGTTATCAAGACAGCACAGAATCAATCAAAAAGGTCTTCCTACCAGCACGGAACACCACCAATCTTTACCCTTTTTCCTTGAGTGATCCAAAGTACCCTCTTTCTCAAGTGCAGTCAGGAACCTTGATCTATTTATTTGTTCAAATACGTTTGTGGAGAATGAATAAGAGTTCTGCCTTCTCCCTATGCTTTTCTCTAGATCCTCTACCACCTACACAGAAGGGCAGGAACATGCTAATCAAATGACTCCCGTGACCTGTATGTTTCCAAGCAGCCAAATAACTTTTCTATATGAGGAGCAATTGCAGGATGACTCACTGATGAGTCCACTATTGTAGCAATAACTGCTACGTGAGCATCTCCCAAGGCAAGCTGAGTCTCCTAGTACCTGGCCTTCTGGGTAACCACACACACTCATCACTCTGTCCACATGATTCACTGATTCTCAGAAGCCTTTAAGCCTTTACTAGGTATCTATCAGAAAAGGAGGTGACAGAATTCCATGCTTAGCAATACCCCAGTAGGCATGAAGATGTTTATGCTGTCAAAGTAATAATAAAAAAAAAGTAAGAGTGTTTGGAAATTGGTAGTCATCATTCCAGTTAAATGCAGTTAATTTTTTCTTGATCACAAATAGAGCAGTCTTAAAAACATCTCTTTGAAACTGTTGTTTTAAGACTAACGTACTTGCAAGAAATAATTACTCATTTACCCTGTTCTACTTTTCCTGAAAGAGAAATTAGTGACTCTTTCTAAACGCATGTGCAATATGAAGTTTCTTTTAAAGCATAAGGAGGAAGGGAAAGAAAAAGACGCAGGACTAGAGAACCAGAACTTCAGTCAATGATGCAGGATTTTTTGTTTCTAGCTTCAGACATTTCTCAATAATTCCTTTATTACTGCCTAACAGTAGACTTTATATGACATCAGTTCAAGACTACTGTAATACAAGAGGATAAACCTCATCTGAAAGTTGGGAAACATAATCCATGTTTCTTCATCAGCAGGACAGAAGTTACCATGAGTAACAGGAAGTCTAAATCAGCTTTGACTGGGCACTTAAGCTTTTAACCACCAGGATGAGCTCAGTAGTTAACAAGAAGTCTGGCATCACTGTTTTATGAGTTGAGAATTCAGTGAACGTTTCCTGAAAGGAGTTATCATGAATGATATCATTCTTCATCAAGATGGTGTAAAGAGGCTGAAGATGTTGCAACTTAGGTGATAGCAGGGTAGTAAAGGAAAATTAGTCTGTGCTCAAAAATTATGCTTGAGCTAGACCTGGTCAGAAAATTTAGATAACATTCTTATTCACCAACAAAATACCAATTAAAAAACCCCCATTCAAAACCCCCATATTTCAAAGAAGTGTGCTGATTTCAGGAAGAACTCATATTTTACAAGAATATTTTTTAAAGTTGTTGCAGCCTCTGGAGAACAATTTATAAAAAACTTCAAACTAGAAAATTAAAGTTATTCCTCTTTTCTTTAATTTCCCTAGTGTTCACCAGCTCGATCCTTTGCAATACAAATGTTCCTTAGTATCTAACCACTTTAGAAGTGGTTAAGACCTTGTCTTAGTCACCTTCCAACAATATCTAGATATTCCTTCTGTTTTATCACTAATGTCAGTACCTAAAGCTCTGTTTCAAGCTGTCCTCCTTCAATATGTTCCATGCCTTGCTTCTGCCTTTGGATCACTACCAAATCTGCCAAACCCCTAGTGACTTTCGGGACAAATCTTAGAACCAGTACTGTCATTCTTCACCAACAATGAGATCCTTCACTTTTTATGACTATCTGTGACTTCTTCCATACCGATTATCCCTTGTTTGTTATCCAAATGTCAGCTTCCACTTCTGATCAGCCATTGACATCTTCTGATACTTCTCATGTTTTAAAAACATAATTCATTGGGCTTTCTCATGCTGTCCTTCACAGTTGGGTAGAGCTCCACATACACATCCACAAAGCCACCTCAAATATCTCTAAGGCTCTCTCTTGCTATGCTGCCCACGAAATTATTAGCGCTGCTAACAATCTCTCACGCCTAGGCTCCTTATCTCTTATTACCTATATTTGCCTCTTCATGTACTGACATCACAACTTTAAATTAGCTTTCTGCTCTTTGTAATCTGGGTACTGCATAGCACAAACTGACACTAGGTTCTCTCTACTGGTCACAGGAACATGGTTCTGCAAAATAAGACCAATAAAAGCACAGCTGCAGCAGGGAAACGGTTGAGTTCAGTATTCAGAAAGACAAGCAGGCAAGATGCCTACATCCTGTTGGAATTCAGACTCTCATACTTCCAGAGAGGTCACTAGGGATCCATTGTCATCTTTACTGCTCCACAGAACCTTCTGCAAAAATCAGTTTCTCAAGATATGGCTTCTGAAGGATGCCACAAAAGATCAGTGACATGGTTTTGACTCAAGCCCATGTTGTGACAATAGAAAATAAAATTGTACTTTGTACAATATTTCCTTGAGAATGAAACCAAAAACATACTTTAAACACACTTACAACTAAGACAGTTTTCTCCCAACCTTCCCCTTTAAGGAATATGCAAAAGATGAAGTGAAGGAAACATGAGGAAAAAAAATGTGAGACAGAAAGATCGTGAGAGAGGTTACTCTCATAGCACTTTTGATCTGGCTGACACAGAGAGGTAATAAAAATTCATTAGAAGCCTGTTCTTGCTCAATTTCCAGGACAAAAAACCATCTGGATATCTATCCAAAGCTGACTCAGCCTTGACATCTTTTGATCCCAAGTGCACTATTTCTTTGTAACAAAAGGTATTATGAAGTATTTGCAGAAATCCACACACTTCCTAGGGGGTTTTGGTATAGCCTGATCAGAGTGAAATGGGATGAAATCCAAAAAGCTAGAACAATCCTGGATACCAAAAAACCCAACCAAACAATAAAAAGCCCACCACCTAACCCAGTACGAGAGGAGTTTAAACCTTAATTTGTAATAAACACATAGTTTATTATTTTTATATATATATATATTCTGCATGCACACTGTACACAGTGTTACAGTCCATTTCTAAAAGTGGGCTTTTTGCTATACAAATGAAAGTGGGGAATATGACAGGTCTCAAACCAAGGAAAGCTACAAAGCAAAGTCAACATTGTCTGGAAAAGAGGATGTAGGTGGTGGGAATATCAGAAGTGCACACACGGTGTGTCTGTAACATGCCTTAACTGACTAATTGTACTTTACACATGCCAAGCCTCTTTGGATTTTTAAAATAAGATCAAGAAGAGAAATATATGTTCTATATACACCTGTGTTTAAAATTTAGAGGACGTGGAGCTAAACAATGTCTTAACAGCACCGAATGTATGCGATTGTATTACAATACCTATGAGCTTTTATTATAGAAAAAACCCTATTCTACTACCTACTGTACCAATACAGAATTAAAAAAAATTAAAGACAGCATTATTTTGATAGATTATAGAAACATTGGTGTATTTGAAGTTAGTAAGTCAAATGTATTCATGGTTCTTGATTTCATGCAGAGTCATATTTTAGTCTGACACTTAAGGCACCGAGCTGAAGTTTTCATAGTTATTTTTCCTTGTGTTACATTCTCCAAGCCAATCTAAGAATCATGATAGTATCATGATAGTGCTGCTGAGCGTAGATAATTTTCACCTCCAATGCAATTCTGAAAAGTTCATCCCATCTGATAATAGGTTGTTTAATCAAGGTACCTAATATTAAACTTTTGCGTTCAGCTTTAATTGCCCATCTCTGAAACTCTGACCTAATTCAATTCAGATTCAGTTCAAATCTATTTGATATCCCTGTAAATCCAGAAATAGTGCTGCTCCTTTACACAACCGGCACCAATAACATTACAACCAAAATCTAATATATGAATTGTACTGTTCTCTTTCAAATATTACTTCAGTTTCCACTCTTCAGCCATAAAGACACGCGCTACTCTGTATCATTTACACATTTGCATTTGCTGTGTCTAGTACAGCTATAAACTTTCCTAACACTGGGTTTTAGTCAAGAAGGGAGGAAACTGAGAAAGCAATGACTTATAGCAACACTTCCACATAGTCTTCTTGCAGATACAATGGAAGGCAGAAGATGACTGAAGGTAGAAAAATTATACAGCATGATCCCACGTTTATGTCTGTGACTAGAATCCATTTAGTATGAGAAGGATTTGGATTAGGCTGTCTGGCTAGCTTTCATATACAAGAAAAGTAACAATTACATAGCCAACAAGCATGGAGTTTGCACAGAGTCACTTTGGTATGCGTATACTGAAGTCTCCAGAGCTTTTACTGCTTAAAGCTACTAGAATAACTGAGACCATCTTGGAGGGATACACCTAAAGTGCAACCCTCTTCCAAGCACGCTTAACTTGACATAAACTGTGAACAAAGCTTGAAGCACAGAGAAAGTCAATGTTTTTACTGGTAAGCCTTGTTCATGTCACCATGAAACTTTCAGGACAGGCATACCCTGCATATTTCCCTCTGCCTAACGCACAATAAAGTACATTTTGGTTGCTGAATGTAAAACTGCCAAAGTGAGAAAGAACACAACTTTGGGGACATAGGCCAATTTGAGTTCACCAAGGTTTTTTTGTTTTCTATTTGCAACTTTTCTTCACGTATTTCTCTGGAAAAAGAAGCTACAGAGGGAATCAGCACAAAAGTTCACAATACCTCTTTTACGTTTATTATTACTGCTATGTACTGTATACCTACGCTTTGATTTCTCTGCTCTGTCCCCTTTACAGACAGTATCTGAAGCATTTGTTAATGGTGCGGTGAGAGAAAAAGGATGTCCTGGAACCAGAATGTTTCCATAGGAGAGCCAAAAGTGGGCTGATCCCTGAAAAAAGTGACAGGATCTAAGTTATTACCATTGTTTAAACTTGAGCTGGAGGCATCTTACAGAAACTATTACTAATGCTGCTAGAGAGATGGAACTGATTATTTAATAAGTATTTCCAGCTGTTTTTTCTTGTTCTTTCAGCTTGTGTTTGAGAGTTGAATACTTGAAACATTTGTTCTACATCCAATAAATTAAAATCCAGTAAACGAGATTGTTAATACTCCCAAGTGTGGTTCTTTCACAGACACAGATTCAAAATACAAAGATTTTGCAATAATGGGCTGCAGTTTAAAGTTCCAAGCACCAAATATAAGTTTGAAATATAAACGCTATTAATTACTAGGAAATACATCCATGTGCATAGAATTGGCTATACAAGTACCTATTTCGTTTGGGAATTTAACCATTTGAAGAAGTTCCTCTTTGTGAGTCCAAATAGTAAAGACATGGGGACTTTGCAATAGATTAAGAACATTAAGATGACAGGCAGAATGTGAAAATCTTATTACTGAAACACTGCATGAGGAGTGGCAAAGCAAAAGCTACAGATGCAAATTATTGCTAATAAAACCTCTAATGTGTCTATACTGAAGTTTGTTTCTCAAAAAACAAAGACAAAAAATGAGTACTATCAACTGAATCAGTTATTTCCAATTGCTCTATATTCGGACTTTTCTGTAGAACCCTCTCAGTCTCTGACCAGGTTGCAGTCCTACCATAGCACCTATACAAAAAATATTCTCACAGGTCTTAGCTATGAGAATGCTAAGGCTCGCTCACCTAGGCACACAATTTTATCAATAGCTGCATACACTAATCTCAGCTACACAACCACAAGAACTTTAAAGGTCAGCTCCTTTACCATAGCAAGGCTGAGGCACTTTTAAAAAAGGACAGTACCTATGAGTAGATAACATCATACACGTATCATTTTGTATCCCTCTTCCCCACCCCTTAAAGGCTCTAAGTATTTTGGAACTCAGATTAGAACTT
>JAVSBS010010393.1:0-50286 GCA_033124195.1 Coracias cyanogaster
ATCACAGTAGCACCAGTCTGGAGGAAGAGCAGGGGTGTGGGGAGCAGGGGGAGGCCCCTGTCAGCAGCTCTCCCTCTCTTCTCACCCACTAGTTAGTTCATTAGCAGCAGTAATAAAATAAACACCAGGTGGAATATCCTCGGATTAGGCCTGGCAGGGAATGAGCTTACACTTTGCTCAGCTCTGGAGTACAGGCAGATAAATATGAAAGTATGGCTTGAATGTGTTGGTCATTATGTTGCTCTCCCATGTGCATATGCTGCGCTGGTCCTTTTCAGAGTGTCTTCCTTTGTTGTGAGGAGTGCAAGAAGGGGTAGCTCTTCTGAAGCAAAGCTTAGTTAGGTCTTAAACCCCAAGAGGGAGGAATGCATACATTCAGATATAAGGAAGCATCTGGAGCCCAGCTTGCTTTAATGCTCTTCCTAGGAGACTTCCTTTGGGTGCTAGACAAAGCTACGATCATTTTAGCAGCTTACATTGACATGCCGAGGTGGTGTCTTGCTCAGCCCATATGGGAAGATGGGCTGCCCCTCCTCCATTTTACAGGGGGTCCTGCTGCACTCCCCATCATCTCCCCGCCTTGGAGGTGGGCACAGCAAGAGCAGCCACCAGCTGTACCTGCCTTTGGTGCATGCACAGCCACGCTTCAGCACAGGAGGGGGAATATTTGAACCCAGGCTGAGTTTTGGCATATCTTGGACTCGCTCCATAACCTGTAGGACCATGTAAATCAAGTAGGGTATTTAAAGACACCATGCTGCTCTCTGGGATGTGCTAAGGTGTTAGAGGAAAGAGGTCCATATAATCTGATATGATGGGGTTTTCATGATGGTTTTCTTTTCTAAAATATAGTGCCACTACGATTTTAACCTCTGCTCTGATAGCTATTGCAGTACATGGGTCCGGCCCCTCGATCCTTTCCCACATGCCTTACCTTTCTCTTCTCTGAGCCTGCCTTTCATCTTTTATTTCTTAATGTTTCTCCCTCAAGCACATTTGCTGTTGTAAACCCTAACCTGGCCTTCAAAATGCCTTAGCAGAACTGTGTAACGTGTAACAAGAAATGCTAGACATGGGATCTGGAAGATGCCGCTCCCGCCCTCCTTCCCTCCCTCTCCAAAACAAACCATGAGCTGGTTTGGATCACTGGGTCAACCGCATGACCCAGTGCAGTTGGCTCAAGCTCAACCACAGGAGTGGTGGCCTCTTGTTGGAAGGGAAGAGTTGAGAGGTGAATGCAGAGGGGTGCGAGTCCAGTCTGTCACCTGAGAAATCTCAGCCTGAGAGCATGGCCAGCAGAAAGGCAAAGGTGGGAGGGAAAAAGAAGCCCCCTTAATGCTGAAAAACTGGAAGTGAGGCAAGTTTGGGGAGATCACCAAAACCCATTCCGATCCTGCTTCCTCTCCTGTTCCTCCCAAGGCCAGTGTGGTTTGAACTGGAGCACACAGAGACCTGAATATGTATTTTGTAATTGCAGTTTTTATTCATTCCCCCAAAGCACAAGCATACATCATACCTGAAATTATTTCTGTTTCTGTAAAGAAATTTTTGTTGTTTTTTGGCAAACAAAACAACCTGAAAAGCCAAGGTGGAAAACTCGGATCAGCTCTAATGAGTTGATTCCTATTCACCATGGCTGTACATCAGAAAACTCCAGTTTTATAATACAGCTTCTTAAAGTATTGACATTTGATACCAGCGTGGATATTTCTGCTCTGCTCTTCTATCTTTCCTGGTTGTATCATAAAACGCATCACACAACGTGACACCTCTAGAAATACCCAACTACACTGATGCCAATGATTTTCTGTAAATGATCGGTTCAAAGGCTTTTAATGTATTTTAGATGGTGGTCATTATGGATTTCTGGTGATGGTGAAGGGTAATAAGATAATGAGGATATACTTTCCAGTGTTGTGCTTCACTCATCCTGCCAGCCTGCTCTGTGCAGTTGGAGCTGGAGGGGAGGAACCCCGAACAGTTCCCTTGTGCATCAAGTCTGTAAGTGGAATAATAAGGAGCAGCTTAACAGAGTTACTGAACTGATACAGGAATTTGGCTTCACATCAGCTTCCTTCTTACCTAAGGGGAGTGTGGTGAACATGTGTGATTAATATTCTGGATCTTTCAGGGGACATGGGTAATGTAATATAACAAGGTAATTTTTTTTTTTTTTTAAGGAATAAACGACTCCACTTTAGTTTTTAACCTCTTTTTTATCCTTGTCCTTTGGCTGGCTTGAAAACAAGGGTGGGGATGTTTGGGAAGGAATCTCCCAGGTAACTGGGATGCAGCAATCTGATGCAGATCTTTTTTTATTGTGAATGGTATGATCATATCATATCAATATTATCATGAGACTTATGCAGCTGTATGACTGCCAGGGTCAGATTAGGAGCTCTGGAAGTTTAGCTTTGATTTCAAGGGGAGATATTTAGATAATAATCCTTTGCAGGTTCACACAGGAATGCAGAGCGGAGGTGAGGGACTGACAGATTTATTACCCTGCTATCTGCCCTCTCGGAAAGGGCAGCGGTGGAAGGCTGGTTCCTTGCCTGCAGAAGGCATTAGGCCCTCCCTTGCTGAGAGAAGCAAATTGTGGTGGCTTTCCCCTCCTGGCAGCTCATTTCCCTTTTCTCTTCCCCTCTTTTGTCCCCTTCCAGCTATATCAAGGCACTTTATATAGTGGCTCTGCTAGCTGCACCCCCAAATTGCTACAGCTCTGCTAGTGGATTTTCTGTAGTTTCTTCTGCTCTGGAAGCAAAAACCATGTAGTACAGAGCACTGTGGTAAGTTTTGAACTTACTGAGCATCTGCTGAGCAGACTGTCCTTACTTCAGGGAGATTCTTACAAACAAAATCTTCTGCCTTGTATTTGCAGAAGAAGTCTTCTACAGACAAGACTCTGCAACTTCAGCACCCCAAGCTTGCCAGGTACTCTCTAAAATGAGGGTGATGGATCCTTCTGGGATAATAGACCTGGATTGCACTATATTACAAGGAGATACTTTCTTCCAGTTTTGGACAGGCTCCTTTTTGTTTTAATCCAGATTTTGCAGAGCAGCATATGCAAACAGCACATGCTTCAGATTTGTGTAGCAGCTCCTCCCCACCCCTCTCCCTGGCAGAGCCTTCCTCCCCTCCAGAGCCTTCTGCTGCAGGGGGAGGACTGGTTTCTCCTTCCATCTTTGGCCTGTAGGTTGACGCATGGCTCAACCTTGCCCCTGTCTGCACACCTGCCCTCTCCGTTTGTCCACTCTGCTTCCCGTATCCTAGATTTACTGGTACAGCATGGGACCTGGGAGATTTGGAGCAGGTTTTGGTGAGGCAGAGAGCAGTCTCACTGCAATAACCCCATGGCTAGTGCCAGTGTTGCAACAGGGCTCTGCTTCACCTCGTGCAAACACTGAGGTTCATCATGGTCAGCATGAGCTGATGAGATACATGTTCTGTGCTCCACTGAGTCCCCTGCTCTCTAACCTTGCATATCCTAAGGATAAGAAGCTGTCCTGAAAGAGCTGGGGTGACTGACTTCCCTATAGAGCAACATTGCATCACTGGTGCGATATGGACAAATCCCATCCACATGGGAGGACTGCTCCATCCTTTTATTTCCACCTTCCTGCCTTAATCCAGGATATGCCCTGGCAGGCAGTCTGCAAGCTCAGACAATCTGTTGGCCTAAATCCACTGCTTGCATAAATTCTGCAAGGAAGTCTGTCAATACTAAAATACCCAATAAATGAATCTGTAGCAAATTCCTTTGCTCTCTGATGAGGTATTTGAAATCAGACCATAGTTGACTGTTAAAGGTTTGTCCACTTGATGTTCCTGGGATATAAATTACCTTCTTTTACTTATTGCATATTGAGAGCCTCTCATTTACAGCTCTCTCGCATCCCTGCAGGATAAAATTGCTCATTTCTGCTGGGATGGACATGTAAAGTCCTCTAGAGAATTAGAAATCACTGCTTCTCTTCAGAGTTTTGATGTAATGAAAAGAAAGCACTCTGAAAGAAATCCATATGACAAAATGAATAGCCCGAAAGGGCAGAAGGAACCTCTATGCACATCTAATCTAACCTCCCAAAGAGCACAGCCATTGACTATTATATATTAATATCCCTACAAAGATCAACAAGAAAATTCAGCTTGTCTTTGAAAGAGATGTCCGTTTTACTCCATCAGTTTTGAAAAGGGCATCGCTTGGAGCCAAGAATCATGTTTTCTTGATTCAGCTACTGCAAAAAAAGAAAAGGAGAGGCAGCCTTCTTCTCATCGCTGATGACGGAATTTACTTATCTTCCTTCTCAGGATTCTGCTGGGTTTAGCCTCCTGTAGATATTTTTGCTTGGTTAACAACTAGGAATTGTGCCTTGGTAATGAAGGATGCTTTGTTAGCAGCATCCTAACCACCACATTCCTGTTGGGCCTTTGAACTCAAGGGAAGGCAACACCTTCCTTTTCTTGAAAGAAATTATCTTGAACAGTGAGGAGTTGAAGGCTCTTTGTGCTTGGAAAGTAGAATATGTTTGATAGGAATGCAACTGTTTGTTCCCAGCCAAAAATCACACCTGTGAGCCTTTGATTCAGGGAATCCTATTGTGATGAAAAAGGCTTTGTAAAATAGCAGCGTGGTCTCCCTCTGCGAAATAGAAGATTAAATCATGATCACCCTGCTGTTGACTCAACTGTTAGCAGCTGAAATATTATTTGCTCAACACACTTAACTCGGTTATGATCTGCAGAAAGATGCTGTGGTTAGAGAACCTCCAAAACACAATGGAGCCTCACAACATCCCCATTAAAAAAGAATTATTCCTATTTACCAAAGGGAAAATTAAAAGCAGGTTTTCACCAGAAGTTCAAGCCAATCCAGCTCTGCCTGGCTGCCAAAAGGGAGAGTCCTGCTTCCCCATCCCATCCCACCCCATCCCCAGCCGTGCATTCCTGCCACCACCACTGTGCCAGGCTAGCAGTTGTGAAACCACATGGTGAGGCAGGTCAGCCTGTCAATCTGCCTGAAAAATGACCAACCAAACAGATCCAACTTGCTGATAGTTGCACAAAGAGTTGTGCTGACACAAGGGATCAAGAAGTAACATGTGGCCAGGGCAGGGAGTAGGCAGGACCACACCTTTGGGTGACAACGTGGTCTTAGATTGGCTTAAACTGATGGTGAACCATGGACGTAGCTGAAGAGACATACCAGTGTTGGTCCTGGTCCAGGACAGTGAGGTCCCACTTTCCTCGGATGGTTTTGAAAGCAGAGACCAGAAAATCTCCTGACCAAGGTCAAGAGCAAGGCTGGTGTTGACTGCAACCAGAGCGTGGAGAATGTGGGCTGAGTGTGATGGAACCCAAACCCAGCAGCCCAGCCAGCACCCAAGTGTGGAAGCATGTCACCAGCTCTACACTGCCAAGACTTGTTATGGTCAGGAGCTGGTTTGTGAAATCCTAACCCTTTGCACTCATGCTGCTATATTTTTTAAAGTTGTAAATGCATATGACAGCCCATGGGACAGATGGTGGTGGTGTCACCTCTCCCATGGACAGGTAGTGATGTATTTGCAGGGAGGAACATAGAGAGTCCCCAGACCACTTCTTCTCATGAACTCCCTGTATTCCTGCACATGGGTGAAATGATGGATTTCCTGGGGCAATAAAGGAGGGGGTAACCTTCTCCCCATTCCTACTAGCCCGTGTTACATGCATTTAATAAGTCATGCAATGTTAACAGTTCTGTTCCCACAGCAGCTGTGTCCTCCCCCAGCATGCACATTACATGGGCTGTTCTGGCTCACAGGCTTTAATATAACCTCAGCGTGGGGATGTCTTTCTCCAGATACCGTTTCTGTGGTCTGCATTCTTGCATGCTTCATAGTGTGGTGGATGCTGTAGTTGGCCTCCAGCTCTGCAGCTGACGTATAGCTCAGCCCCCCACGTGCCACCTGCACAGGAGGGGGTTGGAGTGAAGCTGGGCATAAATCACTGAGAAGGAACGTGCCCATTAAGGGGGGACGTGACAAACCCCTGCACTAAGACGTCGTAGGGCTGTGCATGTTGTTTGCATCTTATGAAAGCAGAACATTTTTAGGTCATATTTCTACCAACACCACTGATGATTAAAGATGAAAGTTTTTCAATGCTCTTTGTCTCATTTTCCTAAAGCCAGCACAGGAGGGCAGCCTCTCTAATCTGAGTGCTGGGTGTCTACCAAACCACCACTCTGCAGCTGACCATCCTCCTTGCACTGTACATGTGCCATCAGGTTGTTTCCAAAGCATAATAAGGAGTTTTCCACTTGGCAAATGCCAGGAGAAATATGGAAGCCCTAATCCTGGGCCAACCAGAGCTGTAGGGACAGGGCTACAACAAGGCAAGGGAACAGGCAGAGTGGTCAAGGCCAAGAAACCTTCCTTTGAGGCTCCCACAGCATAAAATCAAGATCAAATTTATTGTGACAGAGCAGCATGACACCAAAAAGGGCAGTCCATCCTCTCCCCCTTCCTTCCCTACATTGTCACCCTTGTGCTGGCATGAGGACTGGTGCATTTAGGCAGTAACCAAGGATGGGGCACTGTTAGAGGGCTGCAATGCCGACATTCTGACTGCAGCAGAGAAGAGCTTCATCCCAACCCAGCTTGCTCCTCTGTGAAGTTCATTGCGTGGCTTTCAGTGCTGGTGCTGATCTAGAGGGAAAGAGAGCATCCATCCTGCACTGAAGCCATCCCTCTCTGGAGCTCTTCCTCTTCCCTTAGATTGTGAAGGTTGCTGCTTTGTGGATCATGAGACCATGCAGGACCCAGATGTTGTCCTTACCTCGTGCTGTGCTGTGTCACAGGCGGTGGCATTGCTCTTGGCTGTCCGCAGCTCTCCTGCTGAGTGGCCTGACCACATTTACTCTGCAGCTCTGGTTGCTCATGGGGAGAGGATGAGCAATAGGCTAAACAGTAGGACACACCTCAGCAGCCGATTTCAATGCTGTTATGTTGAACACTGCTTAGAAGACCCCGCTTTTCAGTGGTAAAATTGTGGCAGTCTGAGTTCCCAGGTTCAGGCCCCTTCCTTGCACTATTTATTATTGTTCTGAATCAAACCCCAAACTCATTCAGGTTGGACTCCCCCGTGGTTTTCCCCTATCCTGTTCAAAAGGCTCTACTGCACACTTCCCATAGGACTGCTCTGCTAGACAACACATGTATTGTTAGAATCGTTAAAGCTGCTTTGCTGATAAGGATCTCATCCCTCCTCCCCTGAAAGCTCTACCAATCTTCAGCAGAAATGAGAACATAGAGACTGCTGCCCTTTTGCTGCTGGCTGGCCCATCCCTTAGTGTAGGGTTGCAGGAGGGGTTTGGGGGCGATAACTTCATGACTCAGGAGGGTCCTTCCAGCCTGACATACCCACATGCCACTGCTGCATGCAGGGACTCGGTCTGGCAGATCTCTCTCCAGCCTGTGTCTAAATGTACAAGATCACCAGCCTGTTCCTTCCAGCTTGAGGGAAATAATTGGGTTTTCTGCAGGCTTGACATCTCACTGTGCTTTCCATGACCAAGGCTGAGCTGGGCTTTGTCAGGCTCTGCAGGTTTGGGTAGCCATGGACCTTAGAGTATCTTCTGCACTGCTCAGAAGCCAGAGCTCACAGTGGAGCGTGTACTCTGTGGGAAATGGGGACGCTTACTGAAGTGGTTTCAGTTTGGTCAGACTTTCACAACAAGAACAGAGCAGATTGGAGAAGTCTTTGTGTTCATAAGATTATAACAGATTTAAAGCAAATCGCCTTTGGGACAAGAGTGCAATGACTCCTACCAGAGTGACTAATTAATAGTGAGGGACAGCAGTTATTACACTAATTAATTTATTAATAGCCAACTATTAGTCATGAAAGAAAGATACTTGCCTTTCTGAGATGTTTATCTGAATGGTTTAACGTTACATGACTAATTTGCACTTTAGAGCAGACTTTAGAGCAAGTTGTACATTAGTCCGAGTCTGGTTTATAGCATGCCACAGTTTTTCCAAAGTGCGGCTCAGTTCCAGTTTTTCAGCACTAATAGACATTTATGATTGCAGAAGTGAAGTTGGAAAATAAAGCAGAGACTGCAGAACACTCTTCACCCTGAAAGTTTGATGTCTTGTGGAGGCCAGACAGATTTATGTATTTCCACTTGTAGAGGTCATGTATTTTTAGCTCCTAGATAGTTTTGCGAAATGCAGAAGAATCTGGACTCAGACAAAAGTAACCGGAGACTTTTAAAGGTTGATTCTGGTGGCTAAGTTTCTTGCTCTGTTTGTTTTAAATTATTCTAAACATAGAACATCACTAGATGCATAGGGCTGGGACAGATGGATGGCAGAGGCTCTCTGGAGTCCGTGGTGGTGAAAGGGCACGCCTGAAACTAGGGTATGGGTGTTGAGAAACCCACTGTGGAACATGTAAGAGATCCCGTGTGTCCCCAGAGCCAAAGAGGAGATGTCTGCTAGGGGAACCCAATGGGGGAGGTTTGCATTGGAGAGGAGGGAGCTGGGGTGCTGTAAAGGTCTGAGGAGCAGGAGGCAAAGATGCTTTTGCTTTGAGTTTTACAGCCAAGATACCGGATGGTAGCGCAGGAGGGGTGTTGTGTGACTGCAAAGCTGTTGGGAAACCTGGAAAAAGGGAACAGAGGTGATGGCCGTGAGGGAGGCTGATGGCCTTGTACGTGTGGTACATTTGAATATCACATGGGAAATGCAAAGCAGGACTGGAAATCGTAACCCAGATGACAGGGTTTGGCAGGGCTGTCCACTCCCCACCTTCTGCTCCATACCAGCTTACCCAGGAAAGCGCAGAAGTCACTGAAGGTGATGGAGAATGCACTTCTAAACAGGAAGCCACTTGGTGACCAGTAATGGTACCTACACACATGTAGTGCAAAGCAAAGCAATGCAGCTCAAGAAGTTCATGCCCTGTCATGTACTGTCCACAGAGGCCATTCTGCTGATATCACTGCAATGCTGTTTGACCCAAGTGACAGCTGAATTGCTGTGTCACTTGAGGCCTCTCATGTGCCCTGTGTCTTGGTGAAAAGTCCAGAAAATAACGAAGATGCAGGCTGGAAGCATTCTCCAGTGAAGCTGGCTGTGGCATCTACCTTTGCCCTTATGTTGCCCTGTAGTCGTCATACATTCACCGGATGAGCTTCTCCCTCTCTTTGCAACCTGTCAGGTCATGTTCACCCACACTCACATCCAAATGTGTGATTAAGATTGATTTGGATCAGCCTTTGGGCTGCTCTGATTTCCCTTGGGAGCTGCAGGGATCTCTCATAAGTCCTGGGCAATGCTGTCAGCATCTTTCCCACCCTGCGGGACGGTGACAGCGCATGAGGGGACAGTGTGCTCAGTGGGACACTCATCCCACATCCCAGCTGGCCCATCCTGGGATAGAGGCTTCCCAGGTACAGAGGTACGCGATGTTGGATGATGGTGTGCAGGGACCCAAAGAGCCTCCCTGCCCCTTTGCAGCTCTCTTGCAGGATACATGCATGTAGCATCCTCTGCCATCCCAGCGCGGCATTATTTCCTTCCACTGCTGTAACCCAAGGGAGATCAGCTGAGCGTTACAAAGGGAAAAATGAGAAGAAAAAAATATCTCAGCTGTTCCCCTGCCGTGCTGGAGCACAGGAACAGCTGCGAGTGGGTTTAGCTCCTACCTTCTGGAAAAGGACTTACTGGGAAATGATAAACATTCCCCAGCCCTTTAAAAGCCATCATGAGAGAGTCAGGGGGGAGGACAGTGCTGCAGACCAAGCTTTGTCTTTGCAGGATTTCTCTAGCAAAGGCAACACAAGCACAGTACCTGTGCTGCATCAGCTGCCCACACACACCTGAACTTGGGATGGACACTTGTCCATGGGTGACCTGTAGGTCAGGAGATCCTCTAAGATCTTAATTCCTGGCAACGGGAATATGACTAGTTTGACTTTTCTAACAAAAAAATCCCCCTTTTTTGAAAGTGTTGCTCCCCCCTGTAATTCTCTGGAGCCTCTGAGTCTCCAATAAACTGAGAAGCTAAATGTTGCTCCCCCGCACCCATTTCCTCCCTTTAATAAGGGCATGAAGGGCTAGAAGGAGAAGGGAAAATGTATGAACAAACATTTGTTTGCTTCTAAAATAAACTCCAATTAAGAAAACAAGGGAGAGGACTGCAGCTTTCTCACCCTCTGCTTCCCCTGCCTCACCAGTTCTGCCAGAAGGGACCCCTCTTACCCAAATACCCAAACTAGCTCTGCTAATCCAGTAAATCCACTTGTGCAACCAGGCTGAAGGCAGTTTGCTGCCCTTCCACAGTCAGTGAGTCGTGCTGTTGTCCCCCCTTGGATGCTATGCCCACATCTCCAGTGCTTCCCACATCAAGCACAGGAGCATCATGGTGTGACACAGCACCTGTATCCTTCTCTTTCTACATCTTTCATGTTCCTTCCCTTCTCTGGCACAGTGAACACTCTGGGATCTCCAGTTTGCAGCTGGTATGGAGGGTCTGACCCCTGGGAAAGGCCAGGAGCAGCAGTGTGGGCAAAGTGAGCTTTTAGAGAAGGGAGAAGAACAAGAGGTGTGAGTAGGTCTAAGGGTGTCCTAGAGCACAGCTCACTCCCAGGGAAGAGGGAGGCTCCCCAAAGGCTCCTCACTGTAGGTCTCTTCTGTGAGTTGGAGAATCATCTGCAATATATGCTGGGATGTCAGAGGCCTGAGATTAGGCAGGTCCTGACGTCGGACCTTGTCCTGTCCTGGCTGTTTGGCAGCTGGCTTTAACCACAGAAACTAGCAGCTTCTGCTTTCTCAATATGTATTGCAAAGCCCTTTGCAGGGTTGCACAGCTTGGCCTCACGTTTCAGTCATCTGGCAGTATTGCTGCATGAAGTGCAAATATATGAACGAGGACTTGATGAGGGTTTCCTTTCTTTCCCTCTTCCCCCTTTTGCTTTCAACTCTATTGTTTGCTTTAGGTAAACTTGCTAGCTCGTCTTCACTAGCTATGGGACATAGTGGTGTCCTTTAACTATAGCAGATACAACGACAACCTGTCCTCCTCAGGCTGGCATGATCATTTGCTGGAAATCAGGCTGAATTTCATTTTATCTTAGTGCCTAATTAAAGGCTTTTTATAAGCTACTTCACCTCTGAAGTCTGTGAGCTCTCCCAACATGGTCAGTGTCCAAGTACATCCAGGAAATCCAGTTCCACAGCTGATATAAATCTTGGCACATGCAAGATGCCAGCATGGAAACAATTCCTTGTGCCTTGGTCCTTCCAGCTGAGATTACCTCAACTGCAAATATATGAAGGATATAAACATGGGGAGGCAGCAAAGGGTGATTTCAGCTGGTTTGATGGCTGTGCCAAGCATGGCTCTACAATAGCATCCAGCAGCATCTTTGAGGGTGACAGAGGCCTGGACCCGGCTGCCCAGAGAGGTTATGGAGTCTCCACCTCTGGAGACTTTCAAAACCTGCCTGGATGCAATCCTGTGCAACCTGCTCTAGGTGAACCTGCTCTAGCAGGGGGGTTTGACCCCTGCCTGCCTTTGATTCTGTGATTGACTCTGTGACACCCTGTGTGCCAAAGCTGAAGCCACTAACACACAGCAAGGGTGAGGAGATGGGGGAATACGTTTATTCAAGGAAATTGTTCTAGGGTGTGCTCATTAAATATCCAATCTCTTAAATTCAGCCATGCACTGGCAGGATCACCAGAAGTGAAGTGGGATGCAATGGAAGTTGAAGGAAACTGTCTCCAGAAACAAAACGTCCCAAGACTAAGACTTTAAGCAAATTTCAATGAAAGTAAAGAAAAATACAATGCAAATATTGCATGAGACAAATACACTTAAAGAAAAAAACATAATATTTTAAATTTTGCATTCTGAGAGTCAACGAAACACTAGCAGGTAGCCAGCCTATTAGTGATGAGACTAAAGTTCTTCACCCAGGTGTTGGTGGTAAGCTCAGCTTGTGCAGCAGTTCAGCCTTAGAGGCAGAGAGAGCACAACCTTCTCTACTGGTCTGCTTCCTCGGGCAGAGCTCCATGAATGCACACGTGGCAAGCAGCTGCGCCAGCTTTGCTACCTCATGGTCAAGCTGTGGTTAAACCAGATGAGTCTGTTATGAGTGAAAAGTTTATTGCTTCTAAAATATCTTGATGAGGGTAACTTCCCTTGGTAAGTGACACCTTTTCTCCCCTAATTTGGGCTGATGTAGGCTATGGAGCCTCACTAAGCCCTATAAAGCTCTATTCAGCAGGAGTCTATCAACCCTGGGGTGCTCCTTTAGCACAAGTGGGGAAAGAGAATGTGCTTGAATTGGCTGTTTATATTCAAATGCTTCCCAATGACCCCCACTGTGTTCCCTAAAAATATTAATTCCTCTTCTCTCCAAACAGAGAAGCGTAACTATTTGGGGATAGAAAACATGTTTCTAAGAAGATAAATCAACTTATAATGGCTATCTGTAGACTTATTGAATGTGAATTGGGAATCAGAGCCTGGGGACACAGAGGGAAGCCTTCATGACTTGTTCTTTGTGAAAAATCTGTGCAAATACTGTTATTATGATACACGTGGCCCATTTTTTTGTCCTCTATATAGAAAAGTATACATGTGTCTGTGATGCGCAGGCAGAGAGACCTAGCCCATCCCTCTGCCTGTGACTAGCTCCCATCTTAAACTCTCTCTTCCTCCTGCCCAGAAGCTCTTGTGAAACTCCTGCACTGACATATTGCTGCCAGTTTTTGGATGGATCTCCTCTGCTCTGCCTCTTCCTTTATGCAGAGAAAGCTTAGAATCATAGAATCATTTAGGTTGGAAAAGACCTCTAAGATCATCAAGTCCAGCCTTCATCCCAACATCTCCGTGACCCCTAGACCATGTCCCGAAGTGCCACATCTACTCATTTTTCAAACACCTCCAGAGATGGTGACTCCACCACTTCCCTGGGCAGCCTGTTCCAATGCCTAACCACTCTTTCAGTAAAGAATTTCTTCCTAATGTCCAACCTAAATCCCCCCTGGTGCAACTTGAGGCCATTACCTCTTGTCCTGAGGCCACTACCTCTAGCACTATGTGCTATTCTCATGACAAAAACACAGAGATGTGCATATACACTCACTCCTATCTACAGCAGTGACCAAAGTTAAAAATAAAGCTGTTTTTCATGTTCTCTGTACCTGTATCACAATGATGTTGCAAAGCTGGGACTTGAAAACACCTTCCCAGCTTGCATCTGTCTTCTGTATGAGATTCCTGAGCTCAGCACAGAATTCCTACTTTTGAACTTTCTTTTTGTTCCAGTAAATAAATGAAAACAATCCACATATAACTCAGAATAATTTGACCTCTTATCTCTTCTATGTGTTTATTCTTTTCCTATCTGAAGACCTCTTGCCATATTTTCCTAGTTCTTCTCCCACTATCCTCTTTACTGAGCTCCTCACACCTGTGCTCTCCCAAACGTTTCCTATTACTTTAATCAGGTCATCCATGCAGAGACATAGATGTGATCACATATCGCATTCCTTATCAGAGGATTCTGAAGACATCACCATCACTCACCAATAGTGTCTCCTTTTTCCCAGAACATCTCCCCTCAGATCTCGACAAATGGGCTCAGTCTTGGGCTGCCTCAGAACACCTCTCTCCTCGCACACAAGTCATCCTTGTTTTCAAAAACACTCTTTTCCTTCTGTGGGTAGGGGATGCATTTCTGTTTACAGTAATCCATGTTTATTTGCTGGCAAAATTCACAATATCATTCAAGTATCGAGACTTGAAACAGCTAATCTCAAGAAAGTTGATTTAGATCAGAGCAGCCTCTCTGCTGAAAAGACATCACACCATCACTTCATTTCCTCCACTGGTTTCCTATTGAAGGCAAGGTCATATTCAAGATTTTAGCCTATATTTTCAAATCCACAGATAGGAATAGTCTGAATTATGTGTGGTATTGCTTTGTCCTCTGTGACCATGACACTTTCCATCAGCTAATCTCCAGATGTGAACAAAGTGTCTCTCTCAGCACAGAAACGTGTCAGTGCAGGAGACAGAACTTGACCAGCGGCTGGTGCACAAAGCTAGAAAGGAATTAATGTCTGGTATGCACAGGAGGATCACGGACTCATCAGCTCAAACACCACATGTCCCACAACATACAGCCCACCGTGTATCCCTAAAGCAACACTTTACAACAAAACAGCCTGAAACCAAAGCAAGACAGAAGATAGATGGACAAACAGATAACTTCGCAAGTGTACGTGGCAGACTAAAAACACGAGTTGCTTTATTCACAAAGGATAAAGCTTTAAGCAATCTAGCAATCTGGTATATTTGTTAAACTGCTGGCCCAATATATTTGTCATGCATACACTTTGTCATGCAGATAGTGTCCATGGTGACCACACATGGGCACATACCTATAAGCCAGCCAGAGGTCAAACAATTCAGTGTCACACTGAACAAATCCCCATCCCACTGCGCTCATTGGAAGTGCTTATTTATACATTGACTGCTTCTGTGACTGAAAGTATGTGGGATCTGGACATAGATTTGCACAGTTTGCTTAAAGCCTCTCACACAGGTTTTAACTTGTGTCTTAATTCCTGGCTTTATACCCATTTTCACTAGCTTGAACATAAAAGAAAAAAAAAAAAAAAAAAGAATCAGTCAGTAAGAGTATGTTCCCTCGTAACTAGGAGATCAGATTTCAGACACAGGATCTGCTTTTGGCTTTTGTATAGCTTGAACAAATTTACATTAAGTGACAAGTGATGTCATATAGCCGAAGGACATAAATGTCAATATGTGATGTATGGTTTATATACTCACAGACTCAAAAAAGAACATTAGTAGGGAAACTGGAGTGATTACTTTTTCAACACCCCAGAGAATCTTCAGCACCCGTTTATCTTGGCAGGTGCTGCATACGCTCTTCACTGTTCAGAATCAGGCTCCTATTGCTGTCAGGACAGAACTCAACCTGAGCGGTCTCCTCTTTCAGATATGGAAGGATTTACTCAAAATGTTTGTGAACAAACTGTCCTGCATATCTTCTGCCTTCAAGAAATGCACAAAGCAATCTCTAAGGATGTACGACTCGCTTCGCATCAGCTGTGGGGACTCCGCAGCATCCTTCATGCATTTCGAGATTGGAAGCTATTTATGTCACCAGTTAAGCCCACCACAACCAAATTTGCATGGGATCAGAGCTGGAGATTCAGAAACTACCAGGAAAATGGAGGTTTGCTCTTCATGCTGGGCTGCGTTACTTTTATGGTATGATTTCCACCACTGTGCGTGAGATCTCCCTCAGCTCTGTAGCCTTTTCCACCCCAGGCATGAAGCTCACAAGAGAGGAAAACAGGGTGCTGACCATGAGTCCCTCCACATCCACGGGAAGGGGAGAACCTAAATGGAAAGCCTGTCTTTGCTGTCGATATGATCTGTACAGTTTGTCCTTGAGATAAGACTTTAAATAATGACCGAGGGCTCCTACTCGCACAAGTGTCTCCAGCCTCAGCCTTCAGCCTGGCAGGCTACTGCTGTTTGAGATCACCTCAAACAAAGTACACCAACATAAAACTGGTTTCTGCCCTGAACCACATTACAACAAGTTCTCCAAACAATGATTTTGCCAAACTCAATCTAATAAAATTACCTTTTATTTTAAAATGCATCCTGTACATTCTTTAACTTTGCGTCCAAAGCAGGGATATGTTATAGACTGGGTTTTGAAGCCCATTTTCTGACCTCTAAGGTAAATTATCACTTTTAATACAACCAGAGTGGTGGCAACATGGCAGTGGAAACCCTGTATTGGCTCAAGGAAGGTAAGACTGTTAAGAGAAAGGCCAAAAAATCCCCTAAATATCACCAGTATGCAAAATGGTATGAAACTATAATAAAGACATAGCTATTTAAGAGAATAAGACATTAGTATGACTGGATGCACAAAGAAAAGTGATACATATGCATATCAATATGATGTTTAACCTCTTGGAAATCAGTTAAATCAACAGAGTGGCTGAAACTATTAGTCTAAAACAAAGTGCTACCACTTCAAATGCACAAATAGGCTGATTCTGATAATGGAGCTGCTTCTCTGGTCCACAGTTTCTGGCCATACTCTACACTTCAGGGTTGCTTGTGCAAAGTGAACTGATACAGTGGGAATAGGAATGCTTAATCTCAAAGGCAGCTGTACTTTTAAATATATTTTTTAGCACTTTGTGATGTATTTGCCTGTGTCAGGAGACTTAAATATTTAAACAGGGTGACAAAGTTCACTTCAACTTCAATGACAGTCAAACCCCCTGACATCCCCCTTTTGTAATGTGAGCAGAATTTTCTTCATAGAAATAGTCTACCTCAAAGGAGCAAGGAAGGAAAAAAAAAAACCCAAACCTTTCTGTTCCAACTTTTAAAGCCCTGAAAGTCTCCGCGAAGTCTCTCTCACCTTCACCTACTCAGCCACCCCACCCATCGCCTGCCGACGGCCCGCGCTTCCTCAAGCCGCGCCGGGAGCACATTCGCCGCGGAAAAGCAGCGGCCTCTTCGTCGCTTAAGGCAGCGGCCTGCAGCACCAGGGGGCTCCCGGCGAGCCGGGGCCTCGCCAGCCCCACCTCAGGCCCGCGCCTCCCCGGGCCTGCTGCCGCCGCCGCCCCCCCCAACCCCAGCACGGCTTTCGGCGCCGCCGGCGGGGTGTGTCTGTCCTCCGGCGGGCCCGGCGATGAGCAAGCGCCTTGAAAATGTGACAGAACAAGCAGCACGGATCTGCTTCCTCGCCCGGCGCGGCCTCCGGGGTCACCCCGCACGGAGCCACCTCGCGGTCCGCCGCCGGAACGGCAGCCGGGCCGGGCCGGCCGCGCTGAGGGGTCGTGATGAACCGCCCCCAGCTGCGGCTCTCCTGCGCCCACACGTGTTCGTGCCTCGGCGCTCCCGGCCCACGGCGCTCCCCGGCGGGCACCGGGCGTTTGGCGAGCGCCGAAGGCAACAGCAGCGTCGGTGCGCGTTGGCTGTGCTGGCTGGAGCGGTGGGGGGAAGGCAGGACAGGACAGGGCAGGACAGGGCGGCAGAAACAGCTTCCACTGTGGCGGGAAAACAGCCGTCCTCAGGCGCGGTGCCCCTGCTGGCGTGAGGGCACTGGCCGCGGCAGCCGGCGGGAGAGGCGGGACAGAGCCCCGGCAGCCCCCTCCGACCGTCCCGCCTGGGAGCTGCCCGCAGGGTCGGGCTGCCACGGGGTCGGGCACCTGCGGCCGCCCCGGGTGGGCTTCGAGGGGACACCCCAGAGCTGCGGGCCCCGCAGGCCGCGGGAAGGCTCCCCCCTGCCTGCCCGCCGCTGCCGGCCGAGGGGAGGGATTCACCTTGGCTCGGAAAAGACCGTTTGGAGGAAAGGAAAAGGTGTTTGTGAGGTGAGATGCGTCCTACGCTGAGTAATACAGGGGTACAAGAAAAGTAGTGTGTGAAGAGTTGGTAGCAACTATGCTGACAAATGTTAACTGGAAGGGGAAAGAACACCTCATGAATGGCTCACTCAAAAAGTTTGATCTGCTGAGAGGGCTCGACTTCGGGGCTTTTTTGTTGTTTTCCTTTTTTTTACCAGTGACAAGCAGTGGATGGGCAGAGGGGCTGAGGGGAAAGGGGCAGGAAGAGAAGCACCTAGAGCTCTCCTGTTGCTGCTTCTCTCCTGGCAGCGGGGCCCGGCCTGCAGACCCCTGAGCCGCCTGTGGAGAGGAAACACAAACCAAGCTGCTCCCAAGCACAGCTGAGTGCTTACAGCCAGGGTCTTCATGGAGTGGATCGAAAAGCATAAGGAAATGAGAGAATGGGAAAATCATGCCCCAGCTCCAGGCCATAAAAGATGGCCTCCTACACACCACACGGCTAACACAGGAGCCCCACAGACCCCATGTCTTCAAACAAGACCATGATTGAAGCAGGTGAATACAAACTGTTTTGACATTTACGTCCACCTTGGCCGCTTCTTCCTCCTTCCTCCTTAGATCCTCTCTTCCATAATCAGCCAAAAATGGATATGGTCTTCCACAGTGGACAAGATTTTAATTATGTCCACTGGGAAATGGAAAGTCACTGCCTCCCTGCCATACAGCCATGCCACTGGCCATGGGAGTGAGGGCAGCAGAAGCTTCAGCTTCACGTGCAGGCAGGGAGAAGGTGAGGAAATAAAGTTACTCCTTCCTTCTCTTCTTCCAACTTGCCCTATGCAACAGCCGGTGTGGCTAAACAAGAACAAGAGAATCTTGTTATTCCAACATAATACTCTAGAAACAAGACAAGTCTGACATGTTCCTACCTCTCCCATACTGCAGGTGGTTTAAAGACCGTATCAGTCTCTACCCCTCTGTCATACTTGTGCAAGTGTTTGTGGAGCTGCTTAGTAAGGCAGCGACTGAAACAGCCCAGCCTGAAGAAATGCTTCGAAAACAAAAAAAAAAGAGTGATTGTCCACAAAACATTTGTATCCATTGCATTGCATCATAGAAATATGTAGAAATATGCAGAAAGAGCAGACTTCAGGCAGCTTTCCCAAAACAAAATGTCTGCTAGTCCCCACCATTGTTGAACTGTCACAGTAAATAGGAAAACTGCTCCTGTCATTCCTGTGTGATACACAGAGACGTGGTCTTTGAGTCCCTGCTTGGTGACGCTCAGGGAGTCCTGCAAGCCCCACGGAGCCTCAGCCCACCACCTGCAAAAAGCAGCTTCCCTTACTTACAGCAAGTAACCAAACGGCTGAGACACACTCTGACATAGTTAAAATGGAGCCCATAAAAGCAGTGGAGCTAGAAATTCCCCTGCCACCCTCAGGCAAGGGGTTCTGGGGAGGATTTCTGGCTCTGAGGGATGGCGACCACCCAGGCCGGCACAGCAAGCTGGCACAGGGCAGCTACGTCAGCGTGGCACTGTGCCCAGCTCGTCAGCTCTTCCGAGAGTTTCCTCACTGCCCTGGGTCACGTCTTTCTCACAAAGATTTTACAGGGATGTCATAACTATACATCCTCCCATATGCACAGTTAAGAATTAGAGCTTTCCAAACCCTGCATAATTATTAACATGAGAGCAATTAGATAGAAAGATCAAATAGCTTGTTATTAAAAGACCAATGAAGAATAGAAAAAGCTACCAATTGGCATAAGAAATCTTGATTCCGGGATGCCAAAACCCATAACCTATGGAGTGTTTACTTTATATCATATGATTTGTGTGCTGTGGGATGTATTTTCAAATTCTGCCTGTCCTGTGCTATGTGGGAACAGTATAATTCATCATGCAGGTCTCCAGGTAAAGGAGAAGGGACACTTAGTGTGGCTGGCTTTTGACTAATGCCACATTTTTATGATCAGACCTTAGAATATTATTTTAAGTTCAGCTAAAATACTAATTGGAGATTCTAATTTATAGCTGATTTTTTTTTCATCATTGAACCGATAAAGTGAGCTATAATGAGAACTTTCTGGATGATAGATGTCATTCTCCTGAGCGGTGCTATTAGCACTTGTCCAGTTTCAGGAATATATACTAAAGAAAAAAAAAGACACACATATGGCTTGGTGTAATTATGTAGCCCTTCAGAGCAGACTAACTATTTAAGAGAACACAGCTTTATAAAGCTGTGTTTATCTCTTTGTAATTTCTATTACTTTTTCCAAGTCTGTCAGCTTTAGATGTAATTTTACGTTTTGTCAAATGAAATTGATAACACTAATTTCACAGAAATAAAGGCCAACATTCATAAGCTACAATAACAAGCCAACACATGCCCATGTCTGTGAATGGGAAGGGGGATAAGAAAAAGGCCTTGTTTTGATAGGCAAACAAATTTCAGTTTGCATTTCACAGGGGATTATCATTAGTCTTGAGCAAACTCAGTGTCTGTGAACATCTTAGGTTATCCTTATGGTCCACAGGTTTTGCAGAGCTAGCTTGACTTTGCAGACATTTCTCTGGTGTAACTTAAATCTTTTTTTTTTTTTTTTTGTATGAATTAGGACTGTGCCATAATTTAGCAGGTAGGAAAAAGCACATAGCTGCCTAGTGTGCCAGATATCTCTTTGGACCATGGGTAGAAGGTATTACTAGTATTCCTTACACCTCCTATGTACTTTCTAATTCATTCTTTACACTATGTTCATATTTGTTTTCCCATGCTGCTTTCTTCTCTTCTGCTTCCCTTATTTTATCATTAGATATTATTCTGTGTGATCATCTTCTGAAAAGGACATGAAGCTAATAATATTTCATGATTAGAAATGGTCTTTGAACGAGCCTGTAATGAGATAAAATGAGTTCGCCCATCACTACTTGTTCTGTATACAATATTCTCCTAATAGTGAGAAATACCTTGACAGAATCCCCTTAATTAAAACAGTCAACAAACTGAGAGCCTCTGGTAGCTGACTTATACCTTTACACAGTACTGTACCTTGAACAGCAGTTGAGTTGAATACTAGGGTAAGTTGGTGTGATTTATGCTTTCTTTAGCTCAAAAGTATTTTACACTCTCTTAGCTCTCTTTTAGTGTACTTAAACACCTTCAGACTTACTTAATCACCAAGGATAATTTTGATTTATACTAATTGACTAATGTATGAGTTATTTTCTTGTCCCTTTACATATATCCTCCACCCTTAGTCTGTTTTACAATGAAAAGGTTTGACAACGTTACGGTTTGATTCACAGGGTGGGCTGTTGTTACACTAATGAACTCCTACTGAACAGTGCAAATATTAAATAATTGTTTCTCTGCTGTAGGAATCGGTTACAATTTCTTTTCTTTGTAAGCAATGGTGGGTTTTGCAGCTCTTTTCATAACGTGTTTTTTAAAGTGGACACACAAAAAACTGCAGAGAGAAAGTTACTTCCCTATTGAAAGTTACTACAGCTTATCTATGGGCAGAGAGATTTTTATTTAATAAAAATAGTTCAAAAGAAAAAGAGATACTGAAAATTTTAAAAGCCCCAAACTACTATTTGATTGTAATATCCATGGCCCTTAACCATAGATCATCTAAAATCAAGCCAGAAACACAAGCCTGCCAAAATGTATGCCAGCTTCTGCTTGTAAAAGTGAAAAGACAATTAGCACATAGAGAAAGGAAAAACACATCTTTGGTGTCAACCTTTCTGCAGACTTCTCTGTAGCTGTAACAGTTGCTCTCCCCATTTTCCAGAGAGGTGTGATGGACAACAAGGGATGGGAGAGCGCCTGGAATAAGTGGTGCATCTGTTTGAAGCTGCAGGCAGCAGCTGGGCTGGGTTCAAATGAGTTCGTTGATGGTAATTCTTGAAATGACTTATTCTTGGTGGTGTACTTTGATTAACTCTTTGAAAAAAGTTGCATTTAGATTTTATGAGGCAGGAACTGACAGTCATTCTGCAATAGCGTGGAAGTTTGTAGTTTACTCAGCAAAAGCTTCTGTGCTGGTGTATTTTAGAAATGTTGGTCACCTCAGTACTTGAGAATCCATTCTTGCCGGATTATCGTAGTTCTCCGGAACAGAAAATAATTGCATAGTTTCAGAGTTTGAATTTCACTTATTAGTTGTCGTATTCGTAGAACCGTGATCTGAGCAAGGTCTCCGCTGTGCAGTTAAGGACAGTTATGAACTCGCAACAGGCTGTCCCTGACCCAGCAAACTCATCGTCTTTACTGAGTGCTACCAATGTAAACCATGCATTGATGGTTCAAAGATAGAGTCTTTGTCTTGAGGAATGGACACAACTGACCCAAAGCCTTCAATGCCAAGGGAAGACCCTTACTGACCTCAGTAGACTGTGGATCAAGCTGTAGTTTCAGACATACCATAATAAAAGGGGGCAATGAAAACCAGGAATGGTCATTAGTAATGTAACCTTGGTATAGCATATTAAACTTTTACAGATGCATGGTGTAAAATCATTAAAAACACATTTCTACGCATATGTGTTCAGGATCAAATTTCAGTTGTAGTTGTTGAACACCTATAACTGCTAGAAAAGACACACAGCGTAATCTTAGCCTGCAAGGAATCAAAAAGCTGCTTGCAACAGCATGAGTCAGAGAAGAGCTTGTTAGTTTTATGAGGAAGAGAAGTGATGCACTCGTAGTAACAGCTCTGTTACAGTCTGGTCTTACCTTGGCCAGACTGCACCTGTATCCTCATCTCTACCTGGCTCCTCTATTTCTTGGGATGTACATGGTTGTGTCGGTGTTAAACTGACACGCTCAAAGGCCTGCTCTATCCATTAGGGAACTCAGATTACTTACATGTCTTTTCCTCTGCCTTTTAGGAATGTAGGAAGTGAGTAATTTTCTTTCCATGATATTCCACATGCCCACACCCTCTGCGTTGTCGGTTGGTAGTAAATGCAGATCGTTTAGAGCAGTGCACTTCACCTGCCACGGGAGAACATGAACCCAGTTGAGCCACTTAGATCGTATGATGTTGGAAATGTCAGACAGTGTCTGAGTAATTTTCATAGTGAATCACGACCACCAGGTTTGGAAAAGGATGAGGTGATACAGACCAGCATTTCTCAGCATTGCAGTGGCCAGTAATACTGTTGCAACATTTAATTCAGTTCCACTTACATAAAGAAGGAATCGAACAAAATGCGGGTAATACAAATAGTAACGAAATAGTCATGGCTGAGTCTAATTGTCGTTTGGTTTTAAATGAGAAGTGTGGTAGTGGTACAACACATGGAAGTCTTTGTTTATTCCAAAAATATATTTGTTAGGCTCTCTGTTGATTCAAAGAAGCTGAAAAACTGTAGTCTCAGAAATATTTGCAGAAAGTTAAGCAAATGCCTTAATGTTTGCATATGTGTGAGGAGCTACTTAGTTGTCAAAATTAACAGATAGCCTGCCTTTTAAAAGTAATGAACCGTGTGCGTATTTACACTTTCTTTTTCATGGAGAAACACAGACAGCATCATCTTCCTGTGAATCGCTCTTTGCTGCAAGAAGTTTCAAGTGTCATCAGCAATTGATAACACTAGTGTTTCTCCAGTGTTTTGCAGCTTCATTTAAAGCCATCCTACAGGATCTTTAAATCCCAACAAGTTTATTATGTCTTCAAAAAAGGAATAGATTTTGTGCTGTTCCTTCCTGAAAAGTTCTTCCTCTCCTATGCTTCCCATAAGCAGTGGTAGTAAAAGTATGTTAGGTACCCATAGTTATGTGTGCAGCTTGAAAGAAACAAAAAAGGCAGGGTCACAGCCAGCTGCTCGTGGCCACTATCTGCAAAAAATGGGATCCGTGAGCAGATATTTGCCGCTGCTTCACAGGTGGCTTGTTCTGTGGTGCTCATCGCTGTTGCTATACATGTTGTTGGTTAAGCCATTCTTATCAGTTTTACTGTAAAATTTCTCCTCCAAATGTCTGTGAAGGGCAAATAGTGATTAAATCAGTACCTTTGAGAGGTGGAAACCCTGAGGCCACATCAAAATTATTCTTGGTGACCAATACCTGACGACTCAGATTAAGCTATGCTTTTCTGAGGACCATATTGCAAAGCAGCACAAAAGCGAAGGCTTTTCTTTCCTTCTTGTTCTTATGGCTAAAAATGATAGAGGAAATTTGAATTATAGTGTTATGAGCTGGCTACCTTGTGTTTCATTCCCAGTAACCAGAGAAAAACGTTGTCTGACCTGGTGGATTTGTGGGGAGAGCTCTGAAAAAGCACGTATCACTTGTGGTAGATACTGCATCCTGACTGTAAAAAGGTTAATATGAAGATAGAGCCCAGGCTCTAACTGGCCCTCTGTGGCTAATCCAGCTGTTCAGTTTATGAAAAGGAACCCTTGTTTTGGGTCAGAAGGGGTTTGGTGCAAAAATATTGGGGAGGGATGCAAGTTGTCATTAAATGATACAGAGGAGTTGGCAGTGAAGAAACTTTCTATTTCCTTCTTCCCACTCCCCACTTCACAGTTTGCCTCCCCCTGGTCGTGCCAACACAACGAGATGGTTGGGCTGTAAAGTAAACCAGATCCCTGTAATGATCTGAGTAAAAATAACCCTTCTGACCATCTTGCAACTGAAGTATTGCCCTCGCAGACCGCAGAGACCAATTTTAATGCTTCTTTTATTCAAAATAAATAAGAGAAAAAAATATTAATTGTCTTATCAGAAAAACACTACTGTTAAACATTGTGAAGTGGTGCATCATGCCTTTTTCAATTCATAAATTTTTTACAGCCAGAAGGGACTAAGCATTATAAAGATGATTTCAAGTTCATGGAGAATCAAATTTAAAGTGAGAAGTAAAAATTGACACCCTAAACTTACAACTATATTGGCAGGATACCTAAAAATGCAAGACTGCTTATTTTAAAAAGAGAAAGGGAGTGAGAGCTAACCTTAATAACAAGAAAACATGCAAGACCAAGTGTAAGTTTTTGAAAGATAAATTTATCCCGCTCATATATTACTGCTGCTTGCTAAAGCTGTCTCTACCTAGTTTGAATAAGATTGCTAAAGAAACCTGCTAAATAATGGGAATGAAACAATGTGCATTTCATACAAGTGAAGCAGAGAAGAAGAGAATAAGCAGATTATCTACTAATGTCTGTCTAAATGCTTTGCAGGGATAACTTTAAAAGCCCGTGCTCAGTGTAATGCAAAAGAGAAGAGGTGGGAGGTCGTGGCACAGCTCCTTCAGTAAAAATGGCAGTGGCAATTTTGTTGCTAAATTCGTTGTATAACATGCGCAGTATTGTAATTCTGCTACTTTTACAAAATGCATATTGTGCTATTTATGCTAAAACACTTTCGTAAAGAGTTGTTTGTAGAAGGCAAGGTGCACAGATGTTAGAACAAATCATTAAAGGTTTGCCCTTATCAGTGCCCTGTAGAAAGTGTAGTCGCAGTGGGGGTTTCGGCCCTTAACCTGAAGATCACAACTTTCTGCTTTCAGTCTAGCATAGTTTCCTGGATTAGAGAGCACACTTACAAAACGCTTATTCAAGGAAATTTCATTTTGATTCCTGCAGCTGCGGAAGCTTCAGCATCATTTTCTAATCTGCTTCTCCATTTCACTTACTTACTTGGACAACTTTCTCTCCTCTGCTCAAGTTGAAGCAACCTTTCACCGGCACGGTTCCAACCATCGCTTGCTTTCAGCTTCATTGCTATCAGCTGGCATGGTGTTGCACTAGCCTGCTAATGTTTTAAAGTATCTCCTCCCACACGGTAGGTAGCTGGGACTTCTTTGGCTACAGAAAATCAGTGGTGGGAGCAGCTCCACCATTTTCTAGAGAGATTTTAGAAGAGTGAAAGATGCTCTGTGTCTTTCAAGATAGAAAATAAGCCCAGATTTACCGAATGCTTCTATGTTGCAGAAAATGTTATAAGCCTACCAGGGCTTAGAGTAAAAGAGGAGCGGAGAAGAGCTTATCTATGATGCAATATAGTAACTAAGATACTTCACTGTTAAAGATTATGACTGTTCATCCTTTTCTGGAACAGAAATATGACTTTTGAAAATGTTAGTGCCATTTGAAAATCGTTTATTGCTGAGCTCTAATAATAACTTTTTCTTTAGAGTGTCATTTACTCTTTGCATGTTCATTAGGGTCTTGTTCTCACCCATAACTTCTTAGACCTAATAGAACATGAACAAAATAATATTTAAATGGAAACAAAATTTGAACCAAGATTAGGGCACTTGTATCATCTGCAAACTCTTTGCCTCAGTGCCAGGCAGTGTATTTCTCCTGACGTGAATATGCACATGGTTTTACTAAGCTCTCTGTGGCAGATACCTTGGCAGTATTTCTTTCCCACATTTGCACTTATCAAAAATCTTTGCAGAATGGTAATATAATCTGAATGTTGGGAAGAAAACATCAAATAAAAGATGAATTTACACAAGCTCAATTTTCATTTCAGTTTACTGTTGGACTTTTTTTTTTTTTTTTTTGAAATGTTGAATTTTAACATCTGTTATTTTAATCTGGGTCGCAGACCTTTTGCGGCCATTGCTGCAGTTTGGAGAAAGACAGTGAAAGTCTGGATGAAAAAGAAGATTTACAACACCTTTTCCCTTGTCAGTTACAGCCACATAATTATAGCACAGCACTGAGTGGGTACCACTTTGCCGTGCACCTGAAGCATTTTTTGCTTGACAGTGCACTGATAGTTTAGTAACACAGCCCCTGCTGTGACTGACAGTTAGTTTTGGACTAAATCGCATAAAATTGAATAGGAGACGGTGGCTATTGGCTAGTTCAGCCAAAGTCTATTTGGCAGAGTATATTAACCTCCACGAAGCTCTGCATTATTGCACAGCTCCATGCGATGCTGCTGTCGGCAGCACAGGTTTACCCTTAGCTTGGCTACTAAGAGTAGCCAAAGGCAGCGCTGTAGAAAAGCAAAGAATCATTGGAAAAGTTTTCTTTAGTGGCAACAAAGATCGCATGTGTGCCAAGCACATCAGTATGGCAGATGACCTGACAGAATCAGTGGTTAAAACAATTTACTGTTCTTAGGAAAGTTGTTCCTGGGGTAAAAGCTCAAACCTCAGCTCACGAAAAAGAAAATTATCCCAGAGCATTGTTTCTGTATTTAACACCTTGGGAAGGCGAAATGAGTACGTTAATTCTGTTACTCTAACACTTTTTTAATATGTTTTACTTAGTATTTTCCAAAAGCCAATTCAACGATATCTGAATCTGTAAATTACTGAAAAGGAAAGCATTTTTAAGTCTATTGATTGGAAAAGAAGCAAATACCATCTTTCTACTGAAGAAGCCAAATCTGAAGGTGATCCAAGAAATTACATTAATGTAAGCTGAGCCCAGAATCACAGATGAGGCTAGTCATCCATCACCAGGGAGAGATGAGAGAATAAAACAGCAGAGTTTGGGTGGAAACATGGTATAAATCCTGCCATCTGACCTCTGCCAGCAGAGCCCAGCATTGATGGGAGCTCCTGTGTAAGCTTTCCAAACCAAGTTTGTGCTCTTCCTGAGGGTGCCAGGCCTGGATGATTAGGGCTCCCAGCTGATCTGCCTAGACCCTAGGGAGAGAGGAGATTGTCATCTCACCTATCTAGGTATGCTTTACTCCAGGCATCTTGACCAGCTGCAATTCAAGATAATAAAAAGTAGGAGCCCAGGATTCATTTACTTTGTTCAGAATTAAGCATCAAGTGCTTGGGATAATTTAGGGTAGCCAGGATATCATGCCAAGGGTGATAGCTCAAATGGTGCTAGACTCCTACATTCAGGCAACTGATCTGAGCGCCTAATTTCTCTGTATAGCCCACAAGAAGATGTAGGCACCTGCCTTTGTTCAGGGTGCTTAAGTTAGACAACGTGGTTACAGCCCTTAAGCATTTACAGCGGCAGGCGGCCTTGCCCATTCACACTTGCAAATACAAATCCTCACCTGAGCGTTAGTGACCTCTCACTCCTGCCATCAAGCCTAAAATGAGATTGAGTCTACTCTTGGGGAATGGTGTGGTCCTTTTCCCTCTGCTACCACCTGTCCTTCTCCAGGAGGCAGCTTCATTGAAGTGAGGCAATGATAAAACTTCACCTAATGCTGAAGCCTGCAGCTTCAGGCTATCTTAATCCAGGCTGGTGTCTTTCACCTCTTTGGCTTGACTTCTCTCTGACTGCCTAAACAATTCACACAGGGTGGAGGAGACATTTGTGCAGAGAGGTAGGGGAAATCCCACCCTTGAAAAAATGTTGGGATGAAGTGAAAAGGGGATATGTGTTGTACGTGGCCTTTGGCAGGTTCAAATGTCCAATTTGAATGAAGCAAGATCAGGACTTGCAGATAGGTTTCTATCTTCCATGTGAGTGTCCTAATAACCTGGTTACTGGCTTCTCCAGAGTCACCTTAGAACACTTGTTTCATCCTGATATAAAAAGGGAAATTTCTGAATTTTTGGCAGGATAATAAAACCACCCAGCTACAGTCTCAAGGCATGCACCCTCTCCATGGGAGGTGAGCAATCGTGCTCCACACTGTTCCCTCAGGTACTGGCCCCACTCCACAGGCTGATGAAGAGGAATAATAGGTCTATGGCCCCACCTCCTCCTTCCTTTGCCTTTTTGACATCCTGCTCCCCAAATCTGAGTGACAACAAAGGCTACTGCCGTAGTTCTTGGGCTGCCTAGGACACCCACAAGGCAGCCTGTCGGGTCCTGCACGGATGACCGGGCTAGGCTGGGAGCAGATCCCCCCCAACACAAACAGCTTTGGAGACTCAAAAGCACTCGCTTTCGTTTCCAGCCACTGGCAGCACCATCCTGGGTTACCTGAATTACTCTGGGGTCCAAAGTTTCCTTCCTACCCTGCCATCCCTCTCCTGCATGACATATCTCCTACGGGTACCAGCTAAACCTCACCTGTTGGAGGGGTAGGAAGGAGGGGGAAATTAAACAGACATTAAGAAGGCTCATGCAAAGCGGAAAGATAATGACTGCTCCAGCCAGTGCTGGCAACTGCTGCACAAACTTCCCCGCGCGGCGCTGCCAATGTAGCTCGCTCCTGACTGCGACACACCTGCTTGCTGGGAGCCGTGCTGCTCCGTGCCAGGCTGCGACTGCGCTGCTCCGCGCTCCCAAACAAGCCGTGTGGCGGAGGGGGGACCAAACAACCCCCTTCACTCCGCTTTTACGTTAAAAGAGCCAAATTTAGACCTATAGCCCTCAGCCCTGGTGTAGTAACCCACGCTTTCACATCCTTACTGCGTGAGTAACGTGCGATACACCAAACCAGGAAGTCACACTCTTCTGGCCGTAGAATCCTCTGTGTGATTTACGGAACATCACTCAGCTCATTTTAGGAGAATTCATTGCTGGAAAATTATTTCCAGTGAATGTTTTATTAATCAGCACATGCCAAATGATATCTGCAGGAAAAAAAAAAAAACAAAAAACCAACCTAAAAGAAATCCAAACAAAAATAATAGAACAATTATTGCTTGAAGATTCTGATTGCCTATAAATTATAACTCTATTCAGCTCCATGACAATTTATGTTTTCATTTATGAAACCATTCTTGTTATTAACTTTTCAATCTTTTTTACTAGGAGAAGTAGGAATACACCAAGCAGACAAATCATTTTAAACCATGTCTTGAAAACCTAGGATTATGGCACATGGGACACATTTATTACCACTGTTTTAGAGCACACGGGAAGTTTAAAATGGAGCTCTATTTTAAAAGGCAGGGGTTGGTTCGGACAAGGCAACTTAGCACGACTGCAGATCCTAATGTAAAAGTGTCAATGTGCTTGGTATATTCATAACGTGTTTATTCTCATTACAGTTTTCAATTTGTCAGTGTTTTACTGGCATGCAACCACAAAGCATAGACTGCTATTGCTGGTTAACCTTGTTATTGCAGACAAGTTACAAGTCCTGACAAGAGTTTGATAACTGTGCCTACTTATTTTAAGCCATACATGAGGAAAGGGTAGGAGGTTCAAAGTAAGTTATGCTTTCCTGTGTGAGTCCCCATATGATCACTCAATGTTACTGTAAATATAAAAGCAGAAGTTCCTGATTGCCACTTTGTCACTGTGACACTAGACAAGAAGGTAATAAAAAAAAAAACAGAATTAAATATGAGGCTGAGGTTACAAAAGTGTTAAACCCTGGAGCCTCAATCCTCTAAAGCAAATGTGTGGATTTAGTCACCTGTACAGTTGTTTGCAGGATGGAGGACTCATTCACTCGCAAATAATCTTTCCTTGAATCTATATCCCAGAAGAAACAGTGACCAAACAGGTGAAGAGTGGAAATTACTTTTTCTTATGGAAAAAATAGGCTTTTTTCCTCCTCCTCTTCCTCTTGACATGTTTACTGCCTATTCATCTACCTCAGCCCCTTGTTTTATCCTGTTGTAGACTGTGATTATAAACTTGCTAGGTCAGAAAAGCCTTTTTCCTATTAATTTAACAAAACCAAAACAGCTTGCAAAAAACATTAACTAAGGCCAGGTATCACTGCTGGAACATAAATATAATCTTACTATTTGACCAAATGTAAATATGATCTTACTATTTGACCAACAGTTCCACATATACAGTGGTGGAGAAAAAAAAATAAAATTAAAGTTTAGGTGGTTCCTGGATGCAGTTTCGCAGATCATGGCAAATCAGATAGGGCTCTTACAGTTTCCCAAAAAGAGACATTGTTTTGATAAAACGGTTTTGATATTCAGAGACATTCACCATGTGCTGCTCTTTGAAAGTGAGGATCATGGACATGCAGCCCTACAATTAAAAGATTCATTTCCTATTTGCATTTTGTCATCTAAATTAGAAGGCCACCAAAGACTGCAAAAAAAAAATAAAAAATCAAGGAATAAAAAACATGAGAAAAGGTAAAAAAACCCCAACAATAAAGTCATCGATCTTTAACAAGCATCTGCCAGTGGCCATTTGCACATCAATTCTGATTGTTGTCTTGCTGTGGAGAAAAGTGGTGCTGCCTCATGTATACCCTTGGTTTGAGCAGAACTTCCTTATCATTAAGGTCCATTAGTGTTCATTAGTGTCCTACAACATGAGCAGCTGACATATGGGAGGCAGAGCAGAGAGAGGCAGGATTCTGTTCCCAAACAGCATCTGATGCAGCTTGGAAATCCTGCTTCTTCGGTCTAGGAGCATGCTGCCTCTGAAAAGGCAGTATCTCACACATTGGTTTATATCAATGGAGGTCCATTTTACCAGAAAGTTGGTGGGTTTTTTTTAAAAAAGAGAGCAGCTAAACTCAGAGAGCTGTGGAGCTTTTGTAAAATTAAGAAAATCTTTTTCTCATTCATCTTTTAATGTTCCCTCAAATTAGATGGAGAGGAAAGATAGTTACTAGCTTCACCCTCAACCTTCTCCACCCTATCATTTAACCACAGAAAAGACTGATTTATAATAACAGTAACTTCTGTCCTATCAGACATCTACAAGTTTTTCAGTCTGCAATTTTACCTCACATGAATAGATACTGCAGACTTGACACACTTCAAAAAGTTAGAACTGTTTTAATGAACTACTTCTAATGTGACTACACTTCTGAGAACATGCAGATCTTTCAAATGTGTTTCCAAGTGAAATAACGCTTGAGATTTATTATAACACACTTTTTTCCCCCCGAAAATACAGTAGAATTATGCTTTAGTTATGCTTAAGTATTTGAAAGCTGGTTATTTTATCCTTTAAAATCTGTTTTGACCCAAGCTTGGTGTAAAAAAAAAAAAAAAAGTAAATGCAAAACTGTCCATTTCTGCATTTGTTGTTTGCAGTCCCGTGGATCTTCTGCATTATTCTACTCCACCTCAGAGCAGAAATTTCCTACATCATTTCACAAAACTTCAGGATGGAGCATCTATTCTTCTGATAAAATGTTTGTTTAGAAAACCCTCCTCTTTTAAGTACAAGCTCCCTGGTGCCAGTTTTGCCACCTTGGTAAACATTTATAGATGAGTCACAAGCCTCTGAACAAAAGCTTTGGATTGGGAGCCTGACTGAAGCGCTGATAGTAATACACATATTCATGTTTCACTTGCTGACCTTGTATCTGCTGCTTTTATGGGAAAATAAAATGCTTTTCATTATTACATTCAATTTCTGTCCTATATTTCAAGCCACATCTAAACTCTACTTCTTGAGGCTCATCCTGATCTGTAAACAGAACGTTTCTTTATGAATCATATAGAGATGTCAGTACCATGGGTCTTGGGTAAAGTTCACACACTTGATGAACCTAAACCATAAGGGACTTTTTGTTGGATCTGAGAGTGAAATGACACATTTCAATCGATTCTGTTTATATCCAGTGCACAAAAGAGTCTTATTTTTATACTTTGATACACCTCGGTATCAGGAGGTGAAACATCAAGAGTAATAAGGAATAAAGGGAGTCACAGACGTTCCATCGAAGCAAATATACTTTATTGTACATGAGATGCCATGCCAGGGTTAATCCCATTTTTAGCTCCACGGCTGACAGTCTGTAGGAACGGTGGTGTCTCCACACAGCTATGGTACAGAGGTGGCCCGTGCAACTGTCATTGGGCCAGTAGCTTTACGTGGCAACACACTGTTTTGGAAAAACATCAGAGTTTGGTTAAGGTTGGTTGTGATTTTTTTAAATGAAGCGACAAAAAGAGAACTTAAGAACTAACGCGAATAGCATGAGGCCCATCACCACGGGATTCCTGCCCACCTATTTCACTCCAGTCATTCCCCACTTCGAGAACACAGGCTGAGTTTCCTTAGCCTGTTTCATCTCAGGATTAACCCAGAATTCAGACCAACAAAGCTCTCTGACAGACAAAAAAAAACCCAACTAATGTAGTCTCAGTTGCAATCCTCATAGTGCTCTTCAGAAGGCCAAGATCATTCCATACGCACCAAACCCCCACCCCTCGATGCATCTGGAGAGCCAGAGATGCCAGGCTGATTGCCTTGCACATCGCTGCAGGTGAATCTTGGGGACATGAAACCCAACAGAAGTTGCATTCAGAAAATGAGCCCCCTACAGAAATGCAGGGAATATGCTGGAAGGAAAAGACCTTTCCCTCAGTCATGCAAGGTAAAACCACCGCAGGTATTATCTTGCAGGTCTTGCCTGGACTTTTCAGCTATTAGAATGATATATTTTCCTTACCTCTAGCAGAACAAAAAGAAACAAACTTTAAAAGAAAGACACACCCCCCCCAGGTTTTAGATTTGGAAAGGTGCGGCAGAGAAACCTTAAAAGTTAAGGAAAAACAAGGCAAGGGAAATAATGGTTAAATAATTAACATTATTTCAGTCACAGTGGTTGATGGACTGAGGGCAGGCTCCTCATGACAAGGTGTGGTATAGATGACACGGTAGAAAAGGGCTGGAGCAGGCAGTAATCCAGGGGCTACAGACTAAGAAGGTGAGTTATATTCTCATCAGTGTGAGACCTGCTGACGTGGTTTTAAACAGCACTACTCCTGCTTAAAATGTGCTTAAACACAGTAATTAGCTTGGGCTGTAGTCTAGCTCATTTTCCTAGTGTTAATAATTAGGATTGCAGGAAGAAAAACTATGAAAAATGTAAACTAAGTGCAAGCCAATATGGGCATACCTCCATGTGGACAGACTGCCCTATTTATTGCACAGGCATTAACTATGACATCCTCTCATGGCATTTGAAAGGGTAACAAGATTACCTTTAGCAAAATCACAGTTTAAAAAGTGTGCAAGCATAGGCGGATTATCAGAATCGGCACAAATATTTTATTTTCCTGACTGAAAAGAGTTGAAAGCAATAGGGACAAGTATCTGGTGCCAAAAAAAGAGGAATAATATCACTCAAGCAGGAGATTCATCAGCCAGCTCTCAAATTTGAGCCCAATCATTATTGACAATTCTTAAAAAAAAAAAAAATCAGTAACATGTTTTTTAAAAATTCAAATGCTCCTGCAATTACTGTTTGCATCCAGATCACAAAGAAGTATTATCAGAAAGTGAAGGGAAAGGTCTGGTAGTCCTGCTGAGCAAGATGAAAACACAACAAGAGCTAGAAGACTCACAAAAACAAACAACCCCTCCCAACCCTGTTTTTTTGGTGGCTGGTTTTTTTCCACATTTCCTCAAACAATAAATTAGAGTCTTCCTATATTGAGAAAATTATCCCTACAGGATTTGAGAGATTCTTCTCCATCGTGGTTATTAGAATTTTATTTTTTTTCCTACTTGCTGAAGGTGTTCTCTCAAATTCACTGAAACCAAAGGCACATGAAGGGAAACACCCCCTCGCCCCCTTCCCCTGTTTTCTGGACAGCTGTGGACATCTGCAGGAGCTTGTGGTGGCAGGAGACAGGCCAGTCCCCAGCGGTGCCCACACCTGCTGTGTGGGATGAGTGAGGGTCCCAGGAGGTTGCAGAGGCATCTCTGCCATCCCAGTACAGGGCCCGCCGAGATCCACATCCCAACTGTTTGTGTTGCTGAGCCCTGGACAAGCTGGGGTGGACTGACAGCAGATCATCACCATTGTCTGCAAAAAGGAGAGACGGAGGGAGGGAGATGCCTGAGCAATTCCCGGGGTGAGATCTGAGAGAGGAGCAGGGGCTGGGGCTCTGGAGGCAGACAGAGGCACAGGTGTCTGCAGCCGGAGTGCCGGAGGGAGGGTCACCTCGCCAGCATGGGCCCAGATGGCACTGCACATGGCTCTCCCCCTGCCAGAGCCGTGTCCACTGAGGCAGCACCTAAGGTCACGGCAAGGCTTGGCAGAGACCTCACAGTGCTCCCTCTCCCTCCACAGTCGCGTGGATTTGGCAGGCTGGTGGGTTTGCAAACAATGAGTTGTTCTCCCCCCGCTCTGAGGAGGGCTACCTGCTGACCTTCCAGAAGACAGTGCCCACCAGCCTTTGCCCTGGGATGGGCGACCTGCCTGCTCCAGGCAAAAAAAGCAAAAGCGAAATAAAACACAGTGGTGCTCCTCCATCTGTCCCAAAATTCCAGGTGCAGAGTGGGTTGTTCCTTGCCTGGGAGGCCATTGCAGCATCATTTAGCCTGTGATACATACCCAGAGCAGCTGAGAAACATCAAACCTGGGCTCGGAGGTGGCAGCTCTCACCAGCCAGGTGTTGTGCACCAAGCATGGACTTGTCAACGCTGGTGCTTGTCAAGGAGCTTTGGCCAGCAGATATGGTGCCTGGTTGGCCTGTTTTTATGCTCCCAACAGAACTAGCCCTTTCTACCTCATGCTTGAACGTTATGTTCCTCCTCTCTGTCTTCTCCAACCACGCAAGTGGCTGTATACCGCAACACGTGTGCACATTGGTGAGGCCCATGCATGGGGCCAAGCGTTAGAAGGGCTTTGGCAGGGATACCACAGGAACTGTGAGAGTGGGGACAAGTCCAACGGCACATCACACGGGGACACTCCGGGGATATTATAACGGTAATTCTTTCATGAGGAGATGATCCCGTCTTTGTCTCTCACAGTTAACGAAGCCTTGAGAGTTACACGAAGTGGACAGATAGTCAAACTCCTGCCCAGGACCACAAACTCCAGGAATCTTATGTGACCTCTACACAGGTTTTGTGGTTTTTTTTTTATTTTTTACAAGTTCCAAGAACACAAAAACATTATGTAAATATAATGAATACAGTTACAACTGTACCTCACTCAGCCTGAAACAAGAGAGAGGGTGGGCTGCACTACGCATCTCAGTAAGGTATTAATATAATAGGAGATGTACCAGCTCAGCTAATAAAACTTTCCTTGTTCTCACCCTCGAGTTTAATTTGCTGTTGAGGTACACACCAAAGGTTAAGCATTTCAGCTCATTTAAGGAGTTATGATCCAGCTCCATACCGGGGCTACTGTATTCCAAAAGACTGAATATCACTGTTAATGAGAGCTTCCCAGCAGATCCAGAGAGAGAATATCATAAAACTACTTAGTAACCAGTGCATCTGCATTGAATAAAGACAAAAGCTCAATTTGAAATATTTGAAAGTAACTTTTAAATTAAGAGAAAAGGTGTGAATTCTTAGTACAAGTTTCCACAAAAGTCTTTTCTGCTGCTATTACAGTGTACCTTCCTGGGATAAATGTGTGGTTTACAGCATCTACATTACAATGTATGACTTTTAGCTCCCACACTTTCTGCTGTAACACATGCAAAGACACACTCTTTTTTTTTCTCCTCAATTCTTCTTTCGGATATGACTTCTTAAGGCTTGTCTACACGGGGGAAGTTAAGCAGCATAGCAATTCTGGGATAACTACTCTCTGATAGCTCCCTGTGGACACTTCATTGCAATAAAAAAAAGGCTTTATTTGGGAATAATTACTCTGCATTGTGAGTGGAATAATTATTCTATAATAAAAATCAGCCTAATTTCAAGATAAAGTGTATACACCCATGCAGGAGTTTTTGTCTGTTTGTTTGGGGTTTGGGTTTTTTACCTCAGAATATGAGAATAGCTGTAACTTTTTTTTTTTTTTCCTGGAATAGTTATGTTAGGCCATTTTTTCTTATAGATGAAGTTATGGTATTGAGTTAACATGTCTGTCACCTGAATTCTTCTTAGTTTTAAGCACTGTTTTTCTCAGTACAAAATATTTTTGTTGGCAGCCAGTAACAGGCTGATGGGCCTTTTCTTGACATAGTTTTTCTGTTCGTTGGTAGCAGGACACTTGTCATCCTCAGCATATTCTTCAGATGATAGGCATTCTGTAGCTGGAAGCCAAAGGGTTACGGATTGTATTTTGTGGGATCATACTGGAAAGCATCTTCTTTTTATACAACTCTAGCAAAAGAGAGCAATTGTCTTTTCCTCATAAATCCAGAAGAGTCAAATTGTGACTGGCAGACTCTTATTTAATAGTGTTTTGTCTCTCCGTTCTCCCTAAATGCAACTGGCTATTTATTTTAAGGAGTTAGGTAATAGACAATGATCAGAGAAGGCCATGATGGTTTGCCTGTTAAGCAAAGCTGAAATAGCTCTCCACCTGGCCAAGATGCAAGCCAACCACAGGCATCTCTCCTGGTCTTTTATCACTGATCTTTTTCCAAGTTCACTCAAGCATCCCTTACCTCCTGTATTTATGACCTCTCCTGCCTTTGTATTTTAACTGGCTTTGCTCTCAGGCTGTGGGTGGAGTGAAATGTGTAAAACCACCTGCCCATGATGCAGTGTTTCCATTCAGCTTCAGAAAAGAAAAGGTTTATTCAGTAATTAAAAACTCTTTTTTGCCTTTAGATATGTCTAAGCATTTCTAGCAGAAACATAAGTCGCATAAACAAATTCATTCCTCACTCATCTTGCTGACCTGTCTTTTCCTTTTAAAGACATGTAATTCTGTTTGAAGGTGATCTTCAGGGTCCTTAGTCCTTTCATAATACAGCCTTTCATTTCCCTCCTTACCCTTCAGCCGTTGTGAGGAGATCTGGCAGCAAAGGCCGTTTCAGACACAGAATGTGTTCACCATACTGATATAGTGTTTAATGCATAGTCCAGTGGAGATATTTAAAGCATCACATGAACCATAAGGAGTTAAATTCAACTGGCTTCAGTGTGAATCAGCTTTATGTGCAGATAAATTGCCAGGCAAAGAGCAAATTGCAAATGTTGCTCCTGATTCTGTGTACACCAGCATTTTTGGTAATTTTTAAACATTCTATATTATCTTTTAAACAACAGATGGTGTTAATAAAATTATAAACCACACCCCATAAAATGCCAAACAGCAATAGCATTTTCCACAGAAATAATACAAGGTATAATATTTCCGCACTTGTGAAAAGCTGAGCATGAAAAACATTCAGGTTGCAAAAGATAAGAGCCAAAGTACTCCTTTTCATTTCTTGTCAATGCAGCTTCAGCATTTTAATTAGTATCAATTACTGCGAATAGACTTTTGGATGTGTTTTAACTTGTTCAAAAGTTTCAAAAAAGAAAGTTCTTATTTGTTTTGTATTAGTCTCTCTCACTGCAAGTTCAGATGTGCAATGTGAAAAAAAGAATCTACATTAAAAAATGGAGTTTGCTTTGAATCAGTTAAAATGAAAGAGATGGATGACACGTTAATTTTTCCGTGAGCTCTGAGTATTAAATTACTTAATAAAGAAAAGTTAAATTTGGCAATGCTGGGTAAGTAATCAGAAAATAATGAAAACACCCCTAAATAGGTGACAAGTCAAAGCTCTGTCAAGGGCCAATTCTTATTCCAGGAAAACTCACATAAACTTTGATCAAAGGGAGAGCTTTTGGTACTTTCATAGATGGGAAAGAATACAGACTAGTTAATGTGGAGATCTTTATTCTACTGACATTTTTCAAAAGTTTATAAACTAGATGGAAACAGACTGGCTTTCCCCTTCAGACTACACTCTCAGTCTGAGTATCACTCCAGGAGAACACTACAGTAGTTTCTCAGCTACAGTATGGAGACATATGGACAAAACAAGTGTCTTCTATACACACAGGAGAATGCCACCAAGCCTGTCATCACTTGGGTCATTCAGCACTTCCTCTGGCTATTTTGAGCCCAGCCTGCTGCCTTATTGCATTATGCTGAAGGGAGAATCTGTTTCTTCTCTCCTCCATCTATCTTTCTGATATTCACAGTCCTCTTACCCCTGAGAAGCCCAACAATCATGGCAGCTCAGCTGTGTATCTTAGAGAAATTAAACCAAAGTGTATTTGTTAGAGAGCTGGGCAAGAAGTCTGATATTGAGGCTCTGAGCGTAGACAGACTACAGCACAGTGAAGTGTGAACCCAGTCAGACTCTGCACTTAATTATGGAAAGTGGTGATTATGCAGGATGAAAGTCCTGTCTCACCCAACTGCTGCCAGGTCTACCTGTTTTAAGGTGTTCCAGCAAGGTGTGTGGCTAAATCTTCCTAGCTCCACCCTCCTTTCACAGTTTCCTGTGGCATGTGTGTGTCTTCATTTTATAGTCTTCAGGGCTAGTCCTCTGAGTGCAGTTTATGTGAGTCAAGAGACTCACGCTGGCATTACCGAGATCAGAATCTAGCCATTTGTATGTCTGAGCACATATTCTCCTTGAAACAAGTTTGTGGTAGTATATTCAGGAATGTTTCGCACTCGGGCTCAGATCTGGTTCCAGCTGGAGTTCCCTTGTAATGTTCCAAATCTCATTAAGTTAATGAGACATTTTTTCCAGCAATTTCAACGGGATTCCCTGTTTCTGTGCCCTCATCCTCGGCTCAGCCTCATCCTCGGCTCAGCCTTGCATACGGGAAGGCAGTGTCGGGAACAAGAGGTCACACGCCATCCCAGCCCCGCTCCCCTTGCACCAGGACGCTGAACAGGGGTGTCATCAGACGTGCCAGAGGTGACGGTTAGCCAGTCTTGCCTGCCTCCCTCACGCCTCGCCTCTCCCTTTCCCCAGTTTTCTCTGTGTATGGTCAGAGATGTGGAGTTAGGAATCGGAGCTAGGAAACTTGCACAAGTAACAGAAGGAAAATTAAACAGGAATCATGTTTTATTACCAAGCTTGGGGAGGACACACTGACATTACAGTGATGGGCAGCAGTGTGACCCCCACCTACAGGTCAAGTGCAATCATTTAACACCCGGACTTTTCCTTTCCAAGGATATTGTCAAACTGACCTGTCACATCTGGCTGCCTTGTTGACTATCCCCCCCCAAAAAAGAGACTGCAGACAGAAGAGGTTGCCCTCAGATGAACTGAGGGATGGCTGGAAACCTTGCACAGCTGGTGACAGTGCTGACTTATTTTCATGGAAAGAAGACTGCAGCAATCAGGACAGTCAAACCAGTACCTTTAATGAGAACTAGATTCACCCACACAAACAAGTTGCATGGACTCAGAGATAAGTATCTTCTCATATCCAAATCATATACTTCCTATTAGCACTACCATTATTATACAGACGCACTAAGAGAAGACAACCTTCCTAAATATTTATTTAGTGTTGATAGAATTGCTTACAAAACCTCTCTCTCATTCTGAGAATCTCTTACAAGACTCCCTTGTTCCCAAGTTCATTATAGCTACTTATATTATTACTGTAAATCTTTCTAATGCCTCAAATGTTTGGCTCTGAAGAACATTTTTATAACGCGGGTGGGGCAATGCAAAACTTTTCCTCTCCTAATTCATTGCTAAATTGTATTTGCAAGTTCAAATGCCAGAGTGATGAAATCACAATATTATTCATTGGATTTTGTTTGATTATTTGGTAGTGTTGTAGGGAACGTATCTATAAAACAACATGAAAAGCAAAGGAACAGAGCTTTAGGGGTTTTCCGGAACTTCTCTTCCGCACACATCAATTTTACTGTATGACTGTCCTGAAAGATTTATGCTTTGTGTTTTGAGGGCCAGGTTTTAAATGGCTTCACAGAATAAAAATATTAAAATTTAAATGCAACTTTAAAAATGTGTGTTGGACCTTTGGGCCTTCTGAAGAGGTCAAGTTCAAGACACTTATAAAAAGACCATTCCCAGAGAGACTGCATGGGAAAGTCTATTAACATTACTGCTTTCCCTTTATTTCCCCTTTGATCATAAAATAAGGTTATGGGTGGCAAAAGCTCTAATGGTGGGAAGATCCCAAATAGGATAGTATGATTTAATCTGCTGAATATATATATATAAAAAACCAACAACAAATCACCAACAACAATATTGTGGGGTATCAAGCAAGAGCACAACTACAAAGTGCCTCGCTAAGGTGAAACAGAAACAAAACCAAAAAACCACACACACAAAAAATCCTGTACGAGTGCACAATAGGAGTGATGTTTTTAAAAAGAAGGAAGAAGAAAGAGCTTTTTCATTATACTTCTCCTTCTTTCATTTAATCTCATGTTGTCCATATGACAAAAAAAAAAAAATTATTTAAAGAGTTGCTAAATTCTGAGTGCAAATAAACAAGGTCCGCATCTGGCTTAAGAAATAACAAAGGACAATAATCTGTTTATGCTAGGGAAATGACTCAACATCTCCATATTCAATATGGAGAATATTGAAGCCCTCCTTTTCCTACTTCTGCAGGCCTCATAGTGACAGTGACTGATTTAAGGGAAGGGAGGCAGAATATACAAGTTTGCATGAGCACTTCTGGGCTCATTTTCATTTAAAAAAAAAAAAAAAGGCTTTTGATTTGTTACATATATTTTGTTCTAAAAGCTGGGGGCTTGTTCTCAATTTTACTGTATGAGGTAAAATTTAGAAAATATACTATATGAAGTGTCTTCCATTCCTGCTAAAGCCATTTTTTTACTATGTGGGTATCAAAAGATCCCTAGCACAGAACAGACTCTAGCTCATTGATTTTAAATAGTCCCATATAAATAAAAGCAAAATTTGGCTCTGAAGACCTCTAGCAGAAAACTCTGTTATTGTCATGGATATCTTAAGTGTAATCATTTTTCTTTTAATTAACATTCTAAAGAGAAGAGGAAGTTGGAAATCCAGATAAATCTATGAGTCAATTAAGAAGCCAAGATCAGCATATGCAATCAAGATGGGTGCAGCAAGATTTCATGGAAGAGTTCATGAGGAAGGAACCAGGATGTATCATTTGCATGGGCAACCGCCTTGGTTTGTGTTCTTCTCAACCTCAGTATTGTTGACTTGACTCACTGCATGAATATTGCCAAGCAGTAGCAAACCACGATTTCATTTTCCTGCTTGCACAGATACAACTTACCTTGACATGTGGTTTTAAAAAGACAAATCCTATGAACTAGGACAAACAGTAGTGGTCCTTTTCTTCTTTCTGCAGATATCCTTTTTAACAAAATCTCCTTCTAAACCCGGCTGTATAAATATCATCAGTAGATACTGCAGACTGTCCTACTCTTCACTGATCAGATAGATGATATTGAATACCCCTCAGGGACTAAAGTGGGATACTTCACACACAGGTCACCTGAGAACGTGCAGCCTTCATCAGGGGGTGACTGAGTAGTGAAATATATAAAAGGAGTTGGTGAACTTACACCAGTTACTATCAGATGAGCATTTATATCCTAAAGCCAATGTCAATTTTACAAGTGAATGCAGCTATTTTTTTCTGTAGTAAAACAAAAGAAAAAAAAAAGAGCTTTATGGGTACAAAGCTTGAAACCTTTACCATTTTTAAGCTGATTATTCAAGAGTCAAGTCACCATGAAGAATCTTACAAGTCCACTATCCATCTTTCTACAAAAAAGTGAAGACATGAGTATCCTGGGATGAAAAGCAAATGTTTTTCAAACTTCACATTTCATAGAAAGAAGAATTCAAGGCTTTTAAAATATTATACTCCATGGAAATAAAAATAATTTCATATATATCTGTGATCTCAATTGTCCTTAAAAAAGCTGTCCATGGAGCTGATGAACAGTACAAATTTAGCACAGCTGCTGAAGCAGTCACTACTGAACTCGTTTCCAACATATGGCATGGTTTTGCTTAGATCTACAGATGAGGGAGTTTGATGAAAACTAAACAATAACTCATAAATCTCAAGCCTCGGTTACCATGGTTCATGGGAAGCCATACACCTAATGCCAGTTAAGAAGAGCATTTGTTTTTCAATGACTAGAACAAGAGTATAGAACAGCAAAAAATAAGAAAAACTGAATTTCAGCCACCAAAGTTAGTTGTGTTAGGAGAAGCTCATGTCTGCTTTTGCTGAACTTCATATTCAGCAGTTACGATAGACTTCGCACAACACTACATTGACCAAGATTTACATTGATTTTCGTTTAACACAAATGTGATCCCCTCAAATTCAGCAAAGAAAATTATACTTCACAAACACACTTTCCTGATTTGAAGTTTATTGAAAAAAAACACCATACTTTTGTTGTTGTCGGTTTTGTTTGGGGTTTTTTTTAAGCATGCTGCACAACTGGAACTATTTCAATTAACACAAACGATGGCGTGGCCTTGACATTGCAGTAAAGACTGACCACTGTAATCATCACCTTATTTTAAGACAGAAACTTCAAAGTATCAAAATAAACACATCTACTGGACCTTTTTTCTCTTTCTGAATCTCACTCCATTATATTTCTCTATATCACAGCCAATCTAAAAGGAAGAAAAGAGTAAGGAATGCTGCGCATCAGAAATGCTCTACATGGACTACAATTTTAGAGGGTGTAAACAATTAGAATATATCAATGTATATGAACAAATTAGGGTAGAAGGGTGTGTTTCAGAGGCTTTTCAATGTGTGCACACTATTAAAATCTGTCTGAGATTTGTTTGGAGAAAGCAACAATTATATTCCTTATTAAAGAATATGCAATTACAGCCCTCTTGACACTTCCTGCTTCCTTCAACAATGAAGACCTGTCTGCATTGAAGATTATAAAGTCCTGAACTGTTTCACTAGGTCACCAGACTAAACAGGCCAATCCACTTTCACAGCAGTTTATTCCATGTTTTCTCTTTTGGGTCAATTTCTTTTATAATAAAACTCAGCCTAGCTGGAGATTTACAGCACTGTCACTGCAGGAGGGTTAGCCCTTGTAAAATTAAGGAGAATGCCATTTAAACTTAAACACCAAAAACGTTCATGAGGTCCCTAATATATTATTCTCATGCCTATTATCTTCAACATCTTCGCCAGACACTGAAAAATATGATCTGCAGAACTCCCAGTTTTCCACAAAAGTTACCACAGTGATAGCTGGTGCAAATGCTTTATGTACTAAACCATTATTTCAGTTCTTTTTTGTTTATGGTATTTGTCTGTCATCAGAAAAACCAGAAAGTCTGCAGTTCAGATTTCTCAGGATCATAAATGATTTGATTAAACTACAGATGTTAATTAAGACCCAAATCTGTATCTTCATGCACAGCCAGAATAACCAGCTTGTTAGCTAGGGAAAGCCCTGATATTTAGAATATTCCATATTGTAGGATGCAGATCACAAGTGGAAGGGTTCCAGGGCAGCTTTGTAACCTCCTCTTCAGTTGTATCAAGCAGGTTTGGGGAAGGAAACCTTCATGGGACAGACTGTCTGAATTGTCCCTGTATGTCCTAAACAGGACAAAAGCAATCAGTTAAGCTGTGGCAGAGGAAACCTATGCACTGGAGTGCCGTCATGTCGTTACCTTTTTTTGGAGGAATATATTGTCCCCTGATTTGGGAAGTTTGCAAGTAGGTAAAATGGAATTATTTTTAAAGGAGAAATAAGCATCTTTGAGTATCGTTACACTTTTCCTAAAAAAGGTCAAAATTTGTATCCCACAGGACTCAAACCAATGAGTGGCTAGCCATGCTGGCCATAACAGCTTCTAATGGGAAAAGCAGTGAAAACTTTCAGTATAAATAATATGCAATCCAACAGTTTCCTGTGCTGTCCTTTGCGATACAAAGTAAAAATGGACCAGAAGCTCCACCCAGAGAATGGTTACCAGCAGATACTAAGTATTGGTACCAACTGGAACCAACTGTTATGAATAAACAGATACTGATTTATATGGTTTATGGCCTAATCCTATCGAGGAGTCTGGCCCTCCAGAAATGTTGGTGCTCCAACATAAAAGTTTTCAGCCTGTGGTCCCCTACCAGGTATCCAGATTCCTGCTTCAGAAGTGTTACTTTCCTGTGGTGTACATGGAGAGACACCTGGGCAGCCTAGAAAACAGCCAGCACGGCGTACCTTGACCTCAGCATAAGCTGACTGGAATTAACTAGGAACAAAAATGAGGTTTGTCCCAAATCTAAAATTCTGCCTCCCTCTAAAGCTAGGGCTCTACCTGAGGGTTACCTCTAAAGACAGGGTGCTACCCAGGGCTGTCTGAGAGATGCCTCCATCCACTCAGTATCTACACCCTGATTCTTTTTATGAAAATAGGTTCCTGTGATCTTTCCTTCAAAACTTATGTTTTATTAAAACATAGCTGGAGGAGAAGCTGGCTTCCCATCTCCCTCTGTATAACAACTCTGTGATTAGAGCACTCACGAAATCATGGGATTCATCTATCTTGCCCTGAAAAGCCCCAATTCACAACTCCTCTCACCCCAGGGAGGACTCTGGCCATCAGGCTGATGGTTATTTTAGAAAAGGCAGTCTCGACCCTTCTGCTGAAACAGTGCCCTTGAGCACAAACAAATTCAGCATTCCTTAGATCATAATCTAGTGTTTAGGTTATTCCCAGGGCTAGGGCACACACTGAGTTTTCTCTGGATTATTTCTGTCTTTGCTATGTTAAATTGCTGTGGAACACACACAACACCCACCTCAAAGAAAAAAAAAAAAGAAAAAAGTCCTGGGAGTAAGTAACATCATTACCACTGTGACCCTGCTGCATTTTGTCAGGAAGCCAGTCATGACAGAGAGTCTTGAGCATGCTCCAGGAGTGGCCAGGAGGTCAAGCTGAGCAGGACACCTGGGTGGAGAAATGTCGTGGTCCTGGGGTCCAAAGGACTTGGGCGTAAGCACTCGTGAAAGGCTGTGCAGGAGTCCCAGGTGGAAAAGGAGCTATCTCCAAGGCATGACTCACAAGAGGCAAACATAGTGCTTTGAGGTTTAGGCAACTGCTTAGCAGAGGTTTTCTGAATCATGCTTCTTGTTCACATGCTTAAATTCCACCTGAGTCCCCCATTTCACACCATCCAGACCTCCTTATTGACTGAAACGCAACGATGGACAGAGACACCTTTGTGTTCACCAAAACATCTTTTTATTTATGAAAAAACCAGAAGCAGTTACCAAGAACAGTTGACATTGAAAGCATTGAGTTGTTACCTTCACAACATAATGCTTGTCATAGCTCAGCTGACAGACCGATTATTCAAAGCATGGCGCACCTATGGTTGGGAATCATACTGCAAGGTTTACAGATTCACACGAAATCTGCCCTGTCTGCCAATAAACCCCGAAGGAAGAATTGTGCTAAATCCGATTTTCACTTCACAATATTCCTGAGGTGGAAATACAATTTTGCGGAAGTAAAATGTTTATTTTGACATTGCGATGAATGTCTTCCACTCCACGACAGAAACATTAGCGGAAGTCCTTACTAACTAGATGCACTGAACTCCAGACAAAAGACACATTGCTTTAAAACTTTGTTTTTCTGGGCACGTTCTGTCTAGGCCTTTAGAAAATCTCTACATTTCTAATAACAAGATGTACTTGTGTCTCTGAACGTCTCAGTGGTGAGGTGTTCATATTATCAACTATAGCAAGAAAAGCCTTTCTACTGGACTTACTAGGAATAGAAGAAAAAAGCTGATTTTCTCTCACTTCTGTTTTCATAAGCCTATTTACTAAGATCTAGTGGCACACCTTGTAACTTCTGGTTAGGCATTCAGAATAGCAACATAACTATAAGTTAAATATAATTTGTGAAATATATGCCACATTTGATAAAAAATGCATGTAGTCAGAATCATATGATGATTTAATTTGCATAGATGTAAAACCTGAATTTATTATACACAACCTATATTTGTAAAAGTAGACAGTCACCTGGTTTCTCTTCACTGGTTTAATCTAGCAGTCCCTTACTAGAGGCAACAGAATTTTTAAAAGCAGCCAAGACAAACCAGACACCAAGGGAAAGGAGAAGGGAAAAACAGACAATGTGCAGGAAAAATGGTTCACACAAATATTAGTACCACTCCTTCAATCCTTTCAAAAATGATAATTTTAGACTGACAGAAGATGGAGAGGGCATTCAGGAAAAACAAAACCGAGTCTGATGTCACTGATGCACCTGCAACAAGTTGATCTTCTCTTCTGTAAAGCAGAAGGTTTAAGAGGAAATCCACAGGATGCAGTTTACTTTTTTTAGGTAATCAAAAGATCTCCTGTTACAGAGATGTGGAGCAAAAAGAAGTTACCATCTTGGAGAGAAGCTGAATGGACTGGGGTACTGTGTAGCATCAGGGCCTGAAAACGGGAACCTTCACTGAAGAACTGGAGGAAACTTAAGCCAGTCTGGAGACGGACAGATGAATTTGTTATTATTGGCCTGATGCCCATTTCAGTGAAAACATTTTCAGGAGAGACATTCAGGTAGCGAGGTAGCATAGGCCTACACTCAGACAACTGGCGTCTAAGCAAAGACAGATTGGAGAGTAGAACAATCAAAAGACTGCAGAAATACACTGCAAGCAGCAGCCACATTCAGAAAAAGTCATGACTGTCCTCCACTGAGCCACCAGCGAGATGAAACATCAGGCAAGGTTAGGGTACAGCTGATAATGGCCACTTGCATTTAAAATATGCACAGAAGGCCACTCCAGCACGGTTGCGTTTGTTCACTGCCATTTTCATCTACACTAATACTGGTTGGAACATAGTTACTCAAACCAAGTCTTAACATTCCATCAAGCTGCTGAGACAGCTATGTTTGGACCATGCTAGTAAGTGGGGTTTTTTGCTACGTTTCGTAAGTACTAACATATAAATAGAAGTACAAAACAAAACTTAGGCTGCTGTTTCTGTATGTTAAGAGGGAAAAAAGACTCAGACGTTATTTTCCGTTTCTGATGTGCTTTGCTTAAAGCAAACCATGAAGAAAGCAAGCAATCTTTGTACTAAGTGGCATATAGTGGTTTTCACTGCTATAGCACTAGCCATAAAATACAGGCTGGAAATAAACCATACTTGGTAAGGTACATATCACTTGGGAATGACATAAGCATCTGAGCATTACTGAGAGTTCTGTTGATGATCTGTAATTTCAGGCAGAAGATAGCCTTCTTTATCAACGATGGGTCAACATCGCTCTCAGGTAGGTGCACGTTCATGCCACATTTCTTCTTAATGAACACTTCATTTCAAGCCTCAGCTAACATCAGATACAAAAGAAAATCCCCACATGTATTTATTTGGTTCCTGGATCTGTGTGGATGCTTTGAACCCCACTCCACTTCACTTCCCACCCCTCTTTACTCATGTCTAAACATAAAGATATTTACATGTCTGAAAGGAACTGGAAAGCATCTGTGATATTTCCCAGAGGATCCCATAGCTCTTGTCACACAGAAGTGTATTTACGCACCATCATGTCACAACTGCACTTCAATGATGGGCGCCTCAGGAAGGGCCCCTGACACAGTTTCGATTAGCAGATTCACCACTTTCTCTACCTCGCTTGAAAGATTTGACCAGAAATATTTTCGGTTAATATTGTCCTTCACTTGAATTGGTTAAGTATGTCGTCTCATAAGATGGGTCATTGATAAGATGGTCATCGGATAAACGTACTTTACACAATTATTACAGGTCCCTAAAACTCACGAGACTCTGAATTCACGTGGATTTCTGGTGTTCCTTGGCAGGCTCCAAGTCCACAAATTCATGAGCGGTTTATTGTGATTCATATGCCACTTCCATTTTTGGCAGGTAATGCTAACGGTATTGAAGAATGATTATTAGAATGAGCTCTGCACTCACTTCCCTCAAGTTAGGATGCTGAAAAAGCTCAGAATGGAGCTGTCAGCATAAATATATGAACACTTATTCTGTGTAAGGTTTTGACTGTACAATCCCAGCCATCAGGGATGAACAGGATGAGCAGGACTTTCTATAGTTCCTGCAGAAGGTTGGGCAAGCAAACATCTGGGGGTGGACACTGAGGAAGAGGAAATATCTACGTGTCAGTAATAGGAAAGGTGTATTGTACACCTGCTTCTTAGGCATGCCATCTGCGCCCAGTCATACCATAATACAGCTTGGCTGGCATGCCACAGCTAAAGGGCAGGCAATGTATGTCTTACTTCATTGATACGAATGACACAACTTGGTAAAACTCACTGCTTAATCACGTAAACCATAACTTTCAAACACTGTATATGGTTGTCCCCTATGTTTTTCACTGTTTCGACCCATGCTAAGTATTTTGATACTGAAAACGCCGAAGGAGCATTATGGTGAAAACCAAGGCACCCTCAGTAAGCCACAGAACCTTACCGATACTAATGTCGGACTTCTGGTGATATTTTCTTAGCCTGTAACTACACTGTAACATCCAGCGAACATAGTTTGTAGTAACCTAGTAACGAACAATTCAGCTCCCCTTACCGCTCACAATCTCCCACTACAAGTTTCTTGTTTCCAAAGTAAACTGCCCGATGTAGTTGAAAGGTATCAGTGTGCTTTCGAAAAAGCTGCATAAATCTCATCCTTAGAAAAGGAGACGTGATCTAAAAAAAAGTGGAGTTTGACTAATATACAAAAATGATGCAAAATAAGGTTTACATTACATTTCTTTTTCTAAAGAAGCATTTTCCATAGTGTACTTCAGGATATTTAAGAGAGAGCTTGATCTAAATTCAGTTCCAGTCCCGAACCTACTCTTCAATCCATGTGTGGCCTTGGGCAGATGTGTTTATTTTCCTGTTTCGGTTTCCCTGCCTTTCAAGTGGGGATAACGCGACTAACCCAAATAGCTTAGCTGCCATTTATAAGAATGAGCAACTTGATTATTAGATTTCTGAGACACGAAACATGATTATTATTAGACCTTACTGACCAGTCAGTCAGAAGAATATGATACAAATACAGGAGATGGGTCTTTGACAACAGAAGGATGCCGGTTAGTCAGTCAGTCAGTCTGAGTAATTGTGTGAGGAGGCAGCTCTAGGGAGTGGATAGTTGGACCTATAAAAGTGAGAACGGCTCCTTTGTACTGACTTTCTGGTTTATAATCCCGTGGTACCTAAAGACCATAAAGAGCTAAGTTCCCCCTGAGAAATGATTAGGTCCAAAGCATTGCAACAAATCAGCTGAAGGCAAGTAAATTTTTATCTGTGTACGAGAGCTCAGTGTTATTTTCTAGTAGAAATGTCAGAATTCATGAAAGACTTAGCATTATCTATTTAAAATGAGAGTAGTGGATGACAGATTTTAAAGGGATAAAAAGTCAGAGGCCTGATGACATGGAGATAATGGAGTAAATTAATTTCTGGTGTTGCTGCAGTAATTTGGTACTCAACATATGGGGCCCAAATTTACACCACTGTACATAGCATAAATAGGAGTGCCTTTTAATAACTATGACGAAAATACCCTTCCCGCTGGCAAGGTCAATATTATTAATTGATGTTCCTATTATTAACCTTTGGGCTTGTGTATTCTCCACGGATTAATGATTATTCAATAACTGTGCTACAAGGTTGCACTTTCTAATAGCAATTAATAGAAGGACGTACCACTGGTTAACTAGGAAAAGCACCGAGGTATCAACTTTACGGTCTTGGTCTTGTTTCTGAGGCGTGCAGAGGTGCCTGCAGGAGCTGTACCTGTCAATTCCCAGAGCTGAAGGAGGAAATCTCCCTCAAAGTCAAGACAAATAAATAACGAAGACCGGCCTGGCGTCCAGGGTCCCCTCTCTTCTCAGTCTCCTGGGGAATAAGAACCAGGCTCAGCGTCCAGCGAAACCTGCGCTCACTGCCAGGTTCACTCTCCAGGAAACTCCACTTCCAAACCCCGCACCAGCCAAGATGGGAAAGGTCTTAAAAACAAAAGAAGAGAGAACAAGTCCCTCCCCAGGGAGAAGTTACACAAATACAGGCGATTCTCACACCGCCTTACGGGGGGAGCACGTGGCGCCAGGTGAAACGCCGGGCGAGGGAACCGGGGGTGATGGGCGGCGGGACCCGGCCCCGCTGCCGGCCGCGACCCCCGGGGATGCCAGAACACACCCTGCGCGGCCCGGTCCCTGCCTCAGCCGCCTCCCGTGGCTGGGGGGCGGCGGGGCGGGGAGCGGCGGAGGCAGGGAACAGCAAGGAAGATCACCTGTCTGTCCTCCAGGCCCTGCCCCAACCCACAGAGCCAGCTCCAATGGGACC
>JAVSBS010010396.1:0-113657 GCA_033124195.1 Coracias cyanogaster
TGCTTGAAATGTTTTGGTAGTGTTTTCTCTATAAGTCTTTTGCATTTTCTTATAGTAGTGTCTATCATCCTAACACTTTTGTTTGATCCCAGTATAATTAGAAGATGCCAAAGAAATATGAAAAGGCTTCAATATGCCCAAAGGAAAAAGGTGAGAGGAGGAACTAATTTAGTTCTTAAACTACAGATCATGGGAGTGAAGATATGTGATGTAGGCAAACCAGCAAATCTGAAATGTATAAGTGGGAAAAATAAAGTTTGGACTCTAAAGTGTAGAGAGTGGGAGAAGTTTAAAAAGCACTATATTCCCATTTCATTCTTAAGATGCTGTTCAAGGATACTGTTCCAATCTTAAAGATCAGTAAATTAAAATTTACTTGAATAAGCATGCTTTTATAGCTACATTAGAGACTTACTCACAAGGTGACATGTAACTTCAGAGATGAAAACTGCCAACCTAGTTAAATTTTATTAAGGCAGTCACATTCTTCAGATACGATCACACTGCAAGCATTGCCAATTAAAATTAGATCATTTGACCTTCATCAGAGAAAAAGACCCTTCATCTAGCTAAAAAAACTTGAAAAAACACTAAGATATCTACACACAGAAGGAAGACAAAGGTTTATTTCTACTTTGTAGTTCAAATAGCCATTATTCTTCGTCATCTTCAAGATTTTGAACCAAAATTTAAGTAGTCAGAAAGGTCTGCTAAAGCAATTAATGGGAAGGGCAGCACTAACTTGCCTAAAAATGAGATTCAGCTTTCACCAATGAAAAGTTAAAATGTCACCGCACTGGTTTGAGGGATACCACATTTATTTTCCAATAAATTAGAAATGTAGCTTTTGCATTACTAAATTGGAAATCTAGCTTTTGCAGCGAATTGTGTTTGAAAATAGTGTATGGCAGCTACTTGAGCAGGCCCCACGAAATTTGATTTCAGATCTTTTGCTCCTGAGCTCTGGCTTGTGTGAAAACTAACTTCTTATGACAAAGAGGTACCTTAAGTGGAATATTATTCTGGGAACATGCAGCGCTGACTGTTAGTGCTGTTCCTTGGTACATTGGTAAACTAGAGACCTCACAGTCACTCATACTGAATAAGCTTTAGTGACATATATTGAATGACTTGTTTTCTCTGTAATGTTTTGGTATCTATCTTCTTTCTACTGCACTAAAAGGACTTTATTACAAAGCTAAGAAACCATTTCTTTTGTTGTCAAGATAAATATTGACCAAATCAGCAAAATAAAAGCCTTGGGTTTTCAGACATATCAATTTGACTCAAGTTGCACTGTATTAGGCACTCTATGAACAGATATATTACAATGCATCTTCTTTTCATATATTCACAAAATAACTCACTAGGCATTTGACACAATCTGTGCGAATAATATCAATATTTCAGCTATTTTTAAGGACACTTCATAGAAATAGTAGATTACTAAACAGCAGCAGCAAATGACCTTTGATATGCATGTGTATGCATTTATATCATGTCAAGAAAGCTAATCGTGCATCAAAAGCATTCCTAGACAGTTCTGGGGGAAAAAACCAACCAACCAAACCAACAAACAAGTTTCTCACTCCTTCACTGCACCCTTTCTCCTGTTACAAATAAATATAGAAATAGAATAAAGCAGCAAGTGAGTTAATGGCCATTTATCTGAAACAAGAGGGGATTAAAAAAAAAAAAAAAAGAAAAAGCCTTTTTTTCTCTCCCTTTCGTGATTCACTTTCTTGGCTTTACAAACTTGGCTCTGCTTCTGGTGACATATGACGCAGCTGTAAATAGCAGCCCTTGTTACCAAGACAGGTCCATATCAGCTCTATTTAATAAAGCTAGAGTTGTAGTTACTTTCTCTCTGATTTTTACATTTTCTTCCTCCCCAGAGAGCTCTTAGGTGTGATGCTTTCTTCACCTGGAATCACTCCAGAGCAGTCACCTACCATTTGTTCAGTGTCTGGTTTTGAGCTGGCCCCAAGGTGATTAGGTGGTAGGACTAAGAAGTACCACCAAGCTCCAATAACTCTACCCAAATTAATTAGGGACTTTGGGGCACAAAAGGGATGTGTTGCTTTTAACATTTTTATTGAAACATCTGCCCTCTCAGATAGTTGTCTTATAGAAAATCCTGGGCTAACTGTACCCTTTCAGCTGCCAGAACTGACATTTCAGCTTCTCCACGAAGTAAATTATCTCATTAGGGACTGTTAAGGATCTGCTCACATGCCACGGTTTTGAGGGAATTTTTACTGCACTGTCTATGATAAAACATTTGACAGTGCTAAGACACACTGAAGTTATGACTCAAAAAAGAACGTTCATCAAAATTGCTGGAATCCTTATACAGCACCTTGTGAAATGGTTGTGGAGAGAGTTCGTGAATATGGTGAAAAAGTGAGATGTAGGAAAAAACAAACAAAGCAAGGATGAGTGAGTCTTAAATGATGGAAGCTCAGAGGGGTGTAGCTCCCCAGGTCAGGGTAGCCTATGCTATGCACCTTTATTCTTCAGCCAAATAACTATGACCTCATTGATTTACTGTCATGAAGGCATTATCTGTGGCCACATGATAAAATGCAGAGGAGAGAAATCTTTTTCCAGAAAGAAAAAGCAAGGCTAATCCTAAAGTTTCTGAAAGAGATAAAGACTGAAAGTCCTCTGGAAACCCTTAAGTGCTGTTCTGTGCCCTTACCTGCCTTGTACACAGTAAGAAAGAGAGGTATGTTGCATGAAAATTAAGTGGTTACGTTTTTTAAATCCTCAGTGTAGACTAAAATTAGAAACAGGAACGAAACCTGCACAGTTGTTGCCTTGGTAGTGGGAATGCAACTACAAAACGCTCTCTCAAGCCCCTCAATTCACAGCCCAAAGCTTGACATGGTGCAGTCTTTGCTGCCGTTGCTTCAGCCCCCGCTCCTCAGTCACTTCTTTTGCCCTTCTGTCAAAAGCTTTTTACTCAAAGACTCTTTCTAAATAAAAATATCTTCTATTGATCTGGACAGAGGTCCCTTTCAGGCTCTGGTAGGATATACTTTACATGCTGACAGGCTTTTTCCTGCACCTGGAAGGTTTTATCCCTGCTGCCTCTTTTGCTTTCATCTCTTTCACGACAGCAGCTTCCCAAACAGAAGTGACAGGGCACTGATACAATTTTGCTCTTTTCACAATATTCACAATACAAGAACTATACTTGGGTATGGCTAACTTCTCAAAATTCATGTCTAAATGCCTGCTTCTGTTCCCACAAGGAACAGACTTGCCATAGCTACAAGACCAGAAAGCCCCTTTTAGGTTCTTACTCACTGTCTAGAGAGCCCTACTCTGTTTCTAAAGACCACATTTCCAGAAGTATTGATGCTTCTTAACCAACACACATCTGCGCTATCTGCCTTTAAGTGATTATGTCAAAAGGGTTTGGGCCTTACTGATGGCGTTACTGCACTCTAGCTTTGGCAGTAATTGGGTAACTTGCTCTAGATCACATGACAAACTTTCCTGGTTCAAAGAGATCTTCCACAATGCACCTTATTGTGGCAAAGTATTAATGCAAGAATTTTCTACTTACAAAATAATGGTTTTATTTCACTAAAAAACACCTGTGTTAAGTAATGAAAAACAAATACCGTTAAGAACTTGGTTGATGGTCTGTCACTGTCTGTTCTCACCATAAAACAATTCAATAAATGAAAATCTGGTAGAAAAAAACAAGTACCATGCCTTAGAAACACTCATTCTCACAAAAAGCTGTATCTTAGAAATGACAGCATCCCTATTAACAACCTGTTTAATCCCATGGCTTTTTCTGCGCCCATCATTTGATCAAGTTGGGCATCGCAGAATTCAGCTGCAAAAGCACATAGAACAAGAGCAGGCTGTAACATTGCACTATATTCCTTGAGGCTAATCACATTATAATGAGTTTAGTGAAAGGTACCTATGCAATAAGTTGTAGCTGACAGCAGCCCAAGGGAACCTCTAAGTGCTAAAAATTAGCTGCTGAAGGATGTTGAGTATCATCTTTTTGAAGATAAAAAACAGGTTGCTTTCTGAAATACATGCAGTTTAAAGTAGACATAAATCAAACGGTAAAAAAATTTGTTTTGCTATGGGCTTTATCCTGTTTTTAATGTTTCACTCTTATATGGTAACAGATATTTTAAAAAGAGAGTAAGATTAGTCGTCCTGCAAGAGGTCCAATTATACTAATTTGTGACACTATACTACTCGGGATTCAGAAAAGACTCTGTTTGGAATCAACTTGCCTTGGTGAGCTACACAGACTAAGTGAAGGTCTCTACTCCCTTCTCTGAGGACAGAAACTCGGAGGGCAAAATTCCTCCCAACCAGATCCAAAGAGTGGAATTATGACTTTGTTTTGTTCTTTCCTTTTTCCTTTCCTTTTTTTATTTTTTTGTTTATTCTTCCCAGCAGTAAAAGTTTTCTATGTTGTTCTGTACCGCCAACACATTGGTTTGCCAACCAGAAGAATTAGTTGCTAACATTATATAGCATCTTACACAAATTTAAGTTATCTGGGAAATCTGTGGTTCTAGAAATAAACACTAACATTACAGAGCATCATGCTAGGGAGAAGTTCAGCCCTTTGGAGTCCAGGGCTACGAACCATGAGGAAAAAAAATTCTGCAATAATGAACTGGTAATGTAGAATCTCTGAATTACAAAACCACTAATTCTTACATGAAAATATTGCATTTACTGCTGCGAGCACTGTAACGACGGACACTGCACCCATCTTTGCCAATGTTATTTTCAGGGTGTTATGATAACTTTTTAATAGCTACTAGGGAAATGTAGAGAGCTTACAACACCTATTCTAGAAATCTGACTAATCTATTTTACTTCACAGACTACCCCAACATTCTTTAATGGAAAAAGCCACAGGAAACTTACTCACTGCCTGTTGGAACATTTAGGTGAAATACTGTCTGTTATTCCATCCCAGCCTTCGTGGAACAAATTCATTCATCAGCTATGTGAGATTAGCATTCCCATCTATTATCTGTATGCATAAAAACTGTTCATCACCTCTACTTAAGAAATAACAGTGTTCTATTTCATTGTACCCCAAAAAAGAACAAATAGAAATAGTTTAACAGAATCACATAGCCAGCTACCTGGGTATTGACAAATACAGACAATATAACAAATTTTAAAAACAGTGTAACTGCTTCTAAAATAACCATTTCAAGCTCTCTCCAAACTGGTAAAAAACTATCATGTTTTGACATCCTGTAAAATAATTAATGTATAATTAACTATGACCTTAATTTGCCTAACTACCTGTAGTAATTAAATATATACCTGCTTATTATATTTTACTCCAGGTTGCCCTTTTATTTAAACATTTACAAAATACAAACCCGCAATTATTAGAGCAATTTCCTCTTCTATAGAGTAAAAAGGAGAAACACTTCCATTTTGCTCAAAGCAAATTATCTTCTAAAATTTTTGAGAACAAGACAAATAACTCAATATTAATTTTAAAGCTTATGAATGAATGTCTTGGAATTAATTCACACTAAGTTTTGTGTCATCAAACCCTGCTGAGATATGAAAAAAAGAAATAGATTTAAGAGTTTAGTCTGTTATTTTTTCTTTTTCTTTATTTATGGATCTGAAAATGTATTTTCAGAGGCACAGGAAATCTTTAAAGACGTCTGACAACAGCTTAGTTTTCCAAACCCAGAGCATTCAAGATAAGCTTCAAATATGAAACACTGGCTGCTTATCTGAATTGGAATCCATATCCAAACCATTTCAAGTGAGTCATTATATCTAGCAGCCCTCATGTTGCTTTAGTAAATCGGCAACACAGACTTCATTTGGAGATGGGATGAAGTTCATAATTCAATTACAAGGATGGCTGACTAATCCACTGAGTAAAATGGACATAAAAGGCAAAATGAACAAAATTTCCACCTTAGTTTAATGAGATTCTTTGGCATAAAAGTGGTAAACTTAGTCAGTTCACCCACAAATAGGTGCTGAAAATGTAGATCTCTATCACTTAAGCCCAAATTTAATTGTAGCATAAATTCAATTTAAACAGAGTGCACTGAGTTACAACTATGTTGTAGTAACTGAAAACATGATCCATCCGTGCCTCATAGTTATCACTGGTATGGGAAGATAAATCATATTTGATTAACGACTACTATTTCAACTCATGAGTATGCTAGGTAGAATTCTGCCATCAAACGGAGTGGTATAAAAACTACTTCCTACCTTGTTACAAATTAAAGCAATAATTCTTGGTCTATTTTCCAGGAAATATTGATTGCTAGGATTTACGCTGCAATTAATATCTACCAAGATGTACCAATATTAGCGTAAATTAAATCTCAGAAAGATAATAGCTAATTATTTAACATTAGAACATCAAAAGGTAGAAAGTGGGAAATAAACAATAGTGGAACTAGCTTAATTTAGTAATGCAAGAAGAAATTCTCATGATTATAGCAGAACTACTGTGATCTCACGGCAGATATAACTAAAACAATTTATCTTCCATTAGGTATTTTTACATTCAATTCAACGTGCTTGGTAGTTGTTTTGCAAGACCACCAAACTTCAGGCTGAGGAAGGTGAGTGTATATGTATACCCACAGCAATCAAACTGACTTCCTTGAAGTTCTACAAGTTATGAAGTCTAATAGCATGCCATAGGTCATGGCTTATGACCCTACACTCAAGAAAATACTTGTTTCTGATATACTGAAAGAGGACACACTTTGGAACCTAAATTCTGCTTTAGATTCACCACACAAACACGGACACTACCAAATAGCATGTTGTTTCTGATAATACTCTGATAAAACGTTCTGAAGCCCAGTAAACTCTGTCTTTACAGGAAGACTCAGCAAAGAGAGGACTGGCCCAAACCTTTGTATGAAAGGCCTCTCATTTCATACACACATTTGTCTCAATTAGTGCTGTTCACCAGATTTGTTTTTAATTTTTTGGTGAGAAGTAAAACATTCCTACCAGCAGCATGAGGTTTTTTGCTATGTGGGGCACGTGTCCCCCTCCTAAAGCCCCTCCAGGTGCTCCCTGCTAGCCCCTTCACTCTCTTTCCCAGATCCGCTTTTCTTGGTCCCATATATCTCCTGGAGATGCAACTCCTTTTCCTAGGTTACATCTGCAGCAGGCTAAAAGGCAAGTTTGCTCTATTTCTTTTACCCTTCTCTCAGCTCTGTTAGAAAATTACTTCTGTACAACAGGAGCTGTCCACAGCGCATATGTGTTCCTAGATGTGACAGGTATAAGCCTCTCTGACAAGGGGAAAAACCAATCCCTGCCTTACTGCTTTGGAAGGAATAATTGTTCTCCTTGGGTATTAGCTCTCAGTCTTAACTACATCATTAAATGAAGTGAGAGAAAGTACCAGTTAGAGAAAATGACTTTTGCTTATTAAAAATATTACCATAAACCTGTACTCTCACACAGAACACAGATGACCAAAGAACTACATCAAGATCTAGATTTCAATTTCTCACACAGCCATCAATACCATCATTTATCTTACAGACTGTATATATTTAGACTGAAATGGGTCTAAACAAAAGCAATTAATTTGTCACAGTCTTGGAAGTAAGCCAGAAACCTAAACATTCAAGACTTTAGAAAAGTTGTTCCTTGAGGAGATACATCAGAATTTCCTAAAAACGCATATACAATTTTTTGAGGGAAACCATTTCTATACTGAGATGGAAACTAAACATGGAATGGAACAGGAAAAATAACGAACAAAAACACAAGCAGTTTGACTTTCGGCTGCCATGAAATGTCTTCCAACAATGAACAGTCTTTTTCCGCACAATCTAAAATATTTGGAGAAATATCCAAACTTCGAGGTATACATTTTAACTACACCAAACACATCCCTTTAGAGGAATACGCACCATTAACCAATTGGGGGAACTTCTTAGAAAGTCAACAGGACATTAGAACACCAGCAATCACCACTCACTCTGACACAAGCTACTGTTTTGGGGAGCATATTGAAGATTCTGCTATACATGGATGCAAAGGATCTTTTCAGCCTGCTGCAAAAACGTTACAAAGGTCTGCTTACACTATCACTGTAGCAAATGAAGTTCATCTCTACTGCAGGTGTTTCCACTTCATTATAAACATAGGCTCTTCAATAAATTTTAGCTTTGTCCCAGTCATAAAAATTGCCCTTTGAGGACAGTAGATATAATGAAGTTGCCAAGCAAAAAATCAAAAAGTACCATGGTTATTAAAAAAAAAAAAAAATTGCATTCCCTCCACTGCTGTTTGCAATTGAAAGAGACTGAACGTACGACCGCTTTACGTGACGCAGAATAGGTAGATTTATTAACTAGGAAATACAAAACTCCATAAAAGGCTAAACCTTCCAAGAATATTTTCCTGGTGTCTGTCATTAAGTAAATATAATCTATAAATTCCTCCAAGCTTAAAAGGTGGAGAAAAAACCCACTGTTATAATTACAAGCCAAAGTTATTAAAACACACTATCCACTTCATGAATAAATACATATGGAAAATTTCACTCTTGTAGTTTCCACTGATACAGCTGCTCCCAGGAGTGAGATGATAACTAGGAAGAAACAGAGACTTGCACTCTCAGCAAAAATGGAAAAGTTTATGTACCAAAAACCAGTTACGTAGTCACATATCTTTTTACTGGTAAGCAATGAACAAATGAGTCAACATGTTTTGGCGTCTAAGCACCTCCCTCAGGACCCAGCGAGCAGGGCGTGAGCAGCAATACAACCTCTGCTTTGTGATAGGGCATTGACTTTGCCATGCAGCTAAAATACTGCAAGCATTCGTATGTTAAAAGGTCAAGAGAAGATCTGGTTTTATATGAGGCCATTTCTGCATTGCACCAAGTTCCCTTTAAAAGAGGCTATAAAGACAGCTATCTCCTAACTTGAGCATGCTCCTGGAGTGCAGGGTCTTTGGAAGAAGATATTGGCACTACAAAAGTACTTGGGGCTTCCATTTGTAGTAAAAAGTCAGCTGATACCATTCAATTTAGATTTTTGTCAAGCTGGTTTATTATATATCTACATTCAAATATTTGATTCTCTTTTTAATTTTTTTTCCTCTCTGTTGCTGTGTAAATGAGAGATATCTCTAGATCTTTTAACCTGTAATTTATGGGTTATAATAGCTTTTAATAGAGCAAATTTCTGTCTTTAAAGCAGTGTAGTTCACAGTCTCTGCCAGACTTGCGAATTCTGATGTATGCGTCTCAGATAAGTACCAATATGACAATATAAATTCATTGTTATATACAATTTCTCAGAGGACAGACAAATCAATTGGAATTCACTTTCACAGCAAAACTAAAGGAGGAAAATTACATGAGCTCAACTCCTGTTATTGTACTATTGAAACTGAAATTTAATTCCTTTTCCAGTACCTTGCCGGAAGAGACCTCAGCCTCACAATGCAAAATCCTTATCGAGATTATCTTCCCAGTGCTTGAACCGATGCCATTTGCCCAAAAAGCTGTTATCAAAACACTCCTTTTAATCCAAGCAATGACACACTTTGTTACTGAATAAAGACTATTTCTTTAGTATCTAAAATGCTTAAATCACACTGCTTTGTTGATTTATGAAAACATCTCTCTATCATCCTTTCTTAATGCCTACTTTTCCAACACTAAACATACTTATTTGTTCATCACATACACAAAAATTAGTAACAAGGTTTTTTTGTGCCTTCTCTTAATTTTCTTCTTGTTAAAAACCAAGATGTTCAAACCAAGTAGAACTACTACCCTTTTCTCTGTCTCTCTTCCCAGCCACAAAAAAACACTCATTAAGAAACTGAAATATTTAATACAAAACTGTATCCTTCCTTTGCCCTCCAGCTCCAGGAGATGCAGAGACTTCATCTTGCCTTTCTTTCACAAAAATACTTCTTTACAACATGTTTACAGCCAACCTTTCCTAGCACTGCTTTTTTTTCCATAAGGCCCAACAACTTCTTTTCATCCCCTTCTCTAGAGCTGGCACTAAGTAGAAACTGCTTTAATTACTGAATAATGTGAGAATATAGGCCACATTTTGCAAATGAGGAATCATTTATTTAATAATGTTACTGAAGCAATTTCAGCCATGCTTATGTATTCAAACTCCTGTGAACCACTGCTGACGTCCTATGCATTGATTATCTACTTGTTAGAATATATGTGTTCGTTGAAAATGCAGAATCAAACACAAAAATTGTTTTTGCTAAGTAACTTAGAAGACTGGTTTCATGCTCCTTCCAAAATAGACAAATGCATGAACGTGCCCAAAAACTGTTTCAGAGATTTTTGAAAACAGTATTGACACTTCAATCCTCTACTTCAAAGAAGGTTAAAATCTATGGCTTTCATTTGGGTTAACCCCTAGTTTAAAGTATTTAATATAAGAAAAGATGTAATTTTTTTAGCACTGTTTCAAATAAAAATGTTTACATCTGAGATTTAGAAAATAAGAAGAAATGAATATCTTGAAATGTAAATGGTCAAAAGCCACCTCTAGAATATTTGTGCTGACATCTCTCTTTGCTTCATATGGCCTGGCAAAAAGGAGAATTAAAAAGCAAATTTGGAAAGCATACTAATGAATGCTAAAAGTGTAAAATAGTTTTTAGATTTTAGAACTGAATTTACCTGGAAAGTAATACTTTATGTAGAGACAACAAATGAAGCAGAATTATGGAGCTCCATTTCACAATTGTTTCATTTCATAGACAATATTAGCGACATTGGTAAAATTTATTGTTTTACTACTACTACAATTCTTTTACAATATTTCAAAATGAAGCTTGAAGACTATCCTAGCTGCTTTGTTATCAATTAGAACCAGATTAGGATGATTCAGTACTACTTACAAATATAAAATTCATCTTATGTTCCTTGCTTATAACAAAGTATTGAGGTTTGTTGTTGTTTTTAAATTCCATTATCTATTTATGTAAATAATGGCCTCCGAAGTGACACAGTAGTTAATGTCTATTTATAGCAATGACAGGTGGAAACAAGTAAACTTCAAGGTATTTACGTAAATTTTAAATAAATACCCCACATTTATTGACAAGCAGTTAACTGGATATCAAACTAAGAGGATTTCCTACTGTTGATGTCAATTTTTAAAATCTGTATTAGTTAGTGGATTTATGGAATTATACATCTTATAGAGAAATGCCTAATTAAAGGTCCTACGGAAAAAAAAAAAATCTTATCAGTAGATCATTCCTACCAAAGAGAGGATAACAAAGACCTGAACGCAACCTCATGTATCATCAGTCTGTCCATATTACCATACACTCCTTCAAGTTTGTTCAGAGGGAGAATATCTTGTAGGAGGTTCCTCCAGTAAATAAGTTATACTCAATTATGTGTTTTGTAGAAAATGTATGTGGGTTAGTTCAGCTTTGTGCCAGACTTCTGTCCTTCTGGCACTCAAATCAAAGCTTTGATTTTTGTATGGCTCTGTGGAAGAAGTTAAATCACTTTTCAGTTACATAGTCTTAAAAAATTGACTTCTGTTCAGAGGATCAGTCCAGGGTCTAAGAAACATTCATATCTTTATTTTGCAAACGATACTATTTAGGTAGTATCGTCTGTCCACATCCACTGAAATCCAAATATCAATTTATTGTGTGATATATGTGTAGGACAGGTGAAAAATCTGGTCACATCATTTCAAGATACAATTTGAGACACTTGAATACATTATTTTGAGTCAGATTTCTGCACTAATTTTAATTCTCCCTGGTAGAAGGGACTTAATACCAAGAATTAAGAAACCGATTACACACAGAATGCACTGGCATTTCACCTTAAAATCACTTACAGTAACATGTGATACCTTTCTTTGTGTTAAGAAAGGCAGAATTTCTCAGTATTTATGCTCTTTCAAATAACGTTACTCAAGAAAATCCCACCTCATGTCAGGCTGTTACAACCAACCCCTCTCCCAGCATCGATAGCGATGCACTTTTCAAACAGAAGCGTCCATAAAGATTTTATCCAGTAACAACATTCTGCAACTCCCTTTGTTCCATCAGTGTGAATAACAGAAGCTCCATCTTCAATATAACTGGAAATTTGAAACACAGTGTTTCTAAGCATGCACTGTATACATCTATTTGACCTATACAAATCTGAGGCAATCCACTTATAAAACTACTGTCAGATCCTGTCTTTTATGTTTATTTCAGTCGTTAAGACTCTAGAGATGTTATGTTTACTCCTGTCAGACACACTTAAAATGAAAAGCTTTTCTCAAAAATTTTATTTCTTGCATGAGGATATTTTCACTGATCCAGACAATAAAAAAAGGATGTCTTTGAGGATAGTGTTGCATTAAAAGCTTTCTACAGAAGTTAGAAAAGAAGTGTCCTATTTCCATCCCTCTGCAGATGCCCACTTGAAAAAGACACAGCGCAAACAAAACGAGCAGGAAGAGGTTCATTTTATGTTTAGCAGGATTCAAAATGCAATAAAATATTAACTATATTTTTGTTTTAAAAATGCAGAGGGACTCATACGATAGATATCCTCTGTGCTGCACCAATGTCACTGGAGTTAAAAATCTAAAAGAAACTGCCAGAATTCCCAATGTAATTTTGGACAGCTTCCATATCAACACAGAATGATTAATAATATCTCATTTTACTGTTCCTGAAACATATCCCTTTGCTCCTAGGAAAATTAGTGCAATAACAATGTAACACCAAGCTATGTAACAAATACTTTATGTAGCTCAAAAAATCCAATTATTTCCCAAAACTTGTTTGAAAATCCAAATCCAAATATTTGTCTTCTAAGGAATTCAGCAGAAAGAACTTGTCTTTCCATGAGGAAATCTGACCACCTCAAAACACTGTCTTGTTGAAAATATTAAGATGAAGGTACACAGTTTCTATATCTAAATGTAAGTGTTTACCCCACGTTTTGCAACAATCTCAAACCCTAAATGTTCAGGTCCCACCTTCTATTACTATGTTTGTTTCCATATTCCTTAATAAATCTCTCTTAAATCAAAACCAAAACAAATCCTCTGCACTAACCATATATCCTACATTTATGATTTAAATAGAACCACGTAAATGAAATGAGAAGATAGTCTGAATCTGTATCCGGAAGGATGAAACCTATTATCTTTATATGTATCCTCCGAAAATATTTAAAGAGACTAACAATTCACTGAACACCGAAAAATCATCTATTGGCTTTCACCTGGACTATGGCAGTAGCAACGTACCTGGTCTGTAGGTACCAACTTAATCTATGATGCCCCAAGTTTTCTGCAGTTTAAGACATGTCTTCAACTCGCATCGCTAATTTCCCAGCAGTGCTTTATTTAACACATTAATCCCCTGCTTTGCGCATTCTTGTTACTTTTTGCTTTAACAGAAGGTGTTAGCTCAAAAAACGTCACTGCTGAAAACTAGACTGGATTTACAGAAAGTTGCATGTAATTCTTGACATTGTTGCTGTTACCCAACACCGCAAAATGCATCAGAAAACCAGAAAGTATCAAAAGAAGCAATTTCTGCAGCTCAGGCTTGCGCCAATCACCCCATCGCCATCCAGCTGAGGTGCCGGACAACTCCTCGGCACTTCCTTTGCTCTGAGCTTCTCAACCTGATTGCATCTCCAGAAAGTGTAGCATTGATGAGGAAACACCACTCTCCTCCCCCCATCAGCACCTTCTGTAAGCAGTTGTGACAACAGAGGTTATTTAAATGCACCTCTGAAGCTAAAACAATTCTTTTCAAAGACAGATAAGCACTAAGTATACTGTAGACTGTGTATGTTATATAAGCATGCTTTAGCAGAAATTAAACAATTTACAGTACTGCCACCGTAGTTCCCGCTCTGTTAGTTTTGCCTTGACAATCCTATATTCTCAAGGAGTTACTAAAGAAATGTTTACTGGGCTCTCCAACATCTTCGGAAGATGAAGCTTTTAGTAAAAATTGGCTTAAAATTAGTTCAAAACATGACTTGTGCCTACCCCCCCACCTCCAAAGCTATTACTGATTACATGCTTTCCCCTTCTATAGCTGCTTCTTTTTCACCACGTCACAAAGTGTGGTGAAGGCTGAGAGGCCTTTCACCACCTCAAAAAAGCTGCTGATTTGGTACAGGCAGGAAAAGCCAAATATCCACTAAATTCTGTCTTGTTTTGTGTACATATCATATAGCTGCAGAGCAGTTTGGCCAAGAGAACATCTCACAGACCCTTTGCTTTCTGAAGAGTTTTCTTCCAGATTTGTTTTTAACTGACACTAGAAATTCCAAGTCTTTCTATAGCTTTACTACATTATGATTTCTTTTAACACAGTTAAAGTTACAGAATATTTTTCCTTTCTCAAGATCACTTCTTTTAGAATTAAAGAACCATGCATGAGAGACATGCACCAAATAAAGATTTTTAAAATAGATAAATTCCATAGCCAGATAAATTTAAACTTCTAAACTCATGAAGGGGAATGAGGCAATAACCTCCCACTAACAGTCCTCACCCATTGGCACCCCTTTACGCAGCCAACCTAACCCACACCCAGCACCTTCTCACACGGTAGAAGCACAATCATAATATTCTTAGAAATGTGCATTTGATGAGTAGGGATCTTAGAACCTCTCTGGTTTTAGAATTATGTTAAATGGATTTTGACCACTATCATATTTTCTTATACAGATGAAGAGTGCAAGATAATATAACCAATGTATTACATGCCTGCTCTTCTGTTATTAAAATTATCCTTAGCTGATTAAATTATACTTAGGTTCCAGGGAGTGTGCCTAATTAGAGTAAATAATTTCTGGGAAAAGGCAATGTTTTAGATCTCTTAAAGCCGCCTTAGGAACTTCTTGCCTAGGCCTGCAATATAAAAATCTCTAAAGCACTTCGAAATAAGGCTTTATTAAGACAAAATATATTCAGATCTAATTGAAAACTACAGTTGTCCTACTTCGATACCCAGTTCAATATTGCTGTATATTCCAGCACTGATACTCATAAAGCAAACACGAATATGCTAAAATATAGTAAATCAGGTCAAAAATGTGTCTGAAAGGAGTTCTCTTTGCAGGAGAACCCTGAAAATACACATAACATGCTACAGGCAAAAGCAGTTTTGCTGGATTCTAGGAGATTGTCTATGCCAATATAAATAATTTAGACATTAAATATTTACAAGAAATGAGCTTGTAACTGCAATTAAACTTTGTCGTTTGTTGTGGTTTTTTTCTTTAATGTAAGCACACTTTCTACACATATCACCCTAAGCACCTTAAGACTTGTCTCTGTAGGGACTAAAATCCTTTAATAATCTGGCTTTAATATCCCGAAATTTAAGAATAAAAGTGGTGTTTGATGCATCTTGTGGTGTCCAAACACCATAAACCTATCTCCTGACGAAGAGGAAGCCTTAATGAAGCCTAAGCTTGCAGGTGGGTACCTGAAAGGATGCTGCAGCCCCTAGCTGGAATCTCTTGTGTGTTTTGCGTGTGCGTAAATGGATCACATAATCATTCTGCTATTTGAATAATCCCTCCTTTAACAAAACCAATAAAATCCCATTTCTAATCTGTCTCCTGTGATCACAAAGCACAGAAGAAAATGTGATAATAAGCTCAGACTATTATTACTTACCTATTATAATTCACAAAACAAGAAATTATGTAATTATGTTAATGAGATAATATTCACAACCCAGAATTTCACTAATTATTATGCAAATCACATCATGAATAGGGAAAGGAAGCAAAAGAGAGGTTTACACACCGTAGTCAAACAATTATGCCAGAACGCACACACCCTACTGAACTTTAATTTGAATGAATGGAATTAAATAATGTACTTTCGTACTTTCCTAAACATGACTGCATGCACAGAGGACATGCAGGCTCCACTGAAATTAATTTTAAGATTCTTTTTTTAAAATGACTGAAGTGGCTAAGGCGTATCGCTTTATGTAAAATCTACCTAAACCTTTCATTTTCTTTGGTTAAAATTTACACAACAGCACCGATACTTCATGAGATGATCTCTTTCTGGTAGCCTGGTATTTCCTCCCATCAGGTTCTGCAAATCAGAGTAAAATAAAAAGGCTCCTCCGAAATGAACATAAGTAGCAATGTTCAACTAATAAAAGGTCAGAGACAAGAGTAGGGGCACATATGTTCAAATGCTCCTGTGACAAGGGCTTCCTTGCTAACCGAAGGGAGAAAGCAGAATGCACGCCCACCAGCTGAGCCCAGGGCTGAGGCAAGACTGCCAGGTTTTGGTTGAACTCACTGTGCTCCCTCTCTGGTTGAGCTGAAGTGTGTTTTGGTTTTGTTTACCTTTTAAAAATTTTCTTACAATCCTTCCTACCGCAGCCAGGGAAGCTCCTCATAAAACAGTGCTAGAGTGCTTTGTCAGAAAATGAGAGGTGAGGAGTTGTGAAATCCTCAGATTTAGGTAATATTCAAACACAAATATTTAAATAATCTTTCACTGTGGGATTCTAACTCACTGACTTCTATGCAGCTTAAGAGTTCAATGACCTGATAGAAAGTCTCCAGTAAATTACACCACTCAGCTAACCTACCCCAAGATGTTTGAGCTTTAAAAGGAGAATACTTCAGCTAATTGAGAGATATCCTTAAACTCTGGGAGTGGAGCTGTGCAAAAACGCATTTACTTGAAGGAGTTATTCCACAGCGAGACCAATGAGGCCATGAGCAAAACCATCCTGTGGTCCCCTTTAAAACTGTAAGGTCAACACATTCATTTCTCAGTTCGTTAAACCATGATCTCGGTTGCATTTTTAAAAGCTATGTTGATGAGCTAAGGCTAATTCAGATGACAATGGGAGAACTGCCAAAGAAAAGTTTGAAACCAAGGAACTGCCTGACCTTGAATAGGTGCTTGGCTCTGTCAGTAGTGGGCTAGACTAGCATAGGAGCAAAAACTAAGGAAAATGCATAATGTGCCCAAACGTGCATCAGAGGAACAATACAACACCGATGCTTATTGATTATCTCATTACTTTAGTGCTCGTCCTCCTCATCCAGCAAAAAGAAAGGTTACATCTGGGACAGCTCAGTCTTTCATGAAAGGGAAATCAAACAGGATTTACCATTTCTTTAATGTAAAACTGACTCTCGTAATGAGGAGGAGGAGACTGTGATCCTGGGAAAGCTTTTCTCATTAAACCATCAATTTTGTGTTTCTAAAAAATTGATTAAGTGAGGTACGTATTGATGATTCTCTGAAGTTTAACAACTTTAAGTCAATTACAGTGTCCAAGCACAGAGTTTCAATATTGATGATGGGGTGATCTTTTACATCTGAATGAAATACAGTCTTGCAAAGCCAGAGCCAAGAGGGATAGCTTAAAATGTGTGAATGTGAAGGGCAGCTCTCTCCACGTAGGTGTCATAAAACACACCGCTGTTTAAAACATTTACTGATAAACTGTAACAAGTTCACTTAGAAATCCTGACAAAGCATCACTTGTCAAAGCCTAAAATCCTTGTGATGGTGACAGCGCTTCTTCCTGCTTTACCTGTGAATCCGATTACGTAACAGGAAGATGAAATGGAAGCCAGAAGCAAAACAACTCTAGAGGTAGTTTTATCTTTTAAAACCAGAAACGATGCAGACTACTACCGGGATAAGGAGTCACATATGTCCTCTTAAACCCTGGCTTGGAGAGGAGTAGAGAGCGCAGTATCTGTATGTCCTAACAAAACTTGACTGTGGGACACAAAACAAACAAATCAAGAAAAACAAAACAAAACACCACCAACAAATAAAACCAAACCCACCCTAAACTAGTTCAAAATATCAAAAATAGCCCCTGAAGACAGACTCAAATGCTTTGTCAGAGAGCCCTTGACTTGTGGTCAAGCACTGCTAAATTTGGGGGGGAAATGAATATATTTTCTCTCTTTTCCTGCTACTTGCAGCTTCTACCCTTTGAATGTGGAGAGCTTCAATATCAAGAAGTCAGTGTTCTGTTTGCACACTTGATGTTCCCAGGACTGTAGGTGGAGTGAGAACTATTTCACCGTTAACATCTTCATTAGCTTGGGAACCATATTGTAGTTACAATGCCTGAGAAAGACATTTGTTTTAATGGAGCACAGCCTTTTATGCAACAACTGTATCAAATCATAATGTCAAAGAAGTTTGTGTTGGTTGCATTTAGTCATTTCTGGCCAGGTTAATGCTTAGCAAATTATTCTTAAGGAGCGAGCATATAAATTTCCACCTCTATTCAACACTTTACATAAACATGAAAGATAAATGCTGTGCCTAACTTTTAGGGAAGAAGAGGAATATGCAGGATATCATATAGAATTTTTTTAAAAAGAGACTGACAATTCTCTGCATTATTTTACTAAGGCTTCGTGAACATTATCCACAAATCATGTTTTCTAAACCTGATAAGGACGGAGTGCGCTGATTTACGTTCTAGACTGGCTACTGCCCCAGTGTTATTTCTTACTATAGACATCTATACAATTTATATTTTGCAGAGAGAATATACTTTATGTCACAGACAAGCCAAGATTTTCTTGATATATATGATTTTGCTACATGTACATTTTGAATAATGGCTATATTGTACTTTTAGCACAAAGGCATTCAACACTCTCTACCTGTAATTAATAGGCCAAAATATATGGGGACCAGTGGTTAACACTATTCTCTGCAAAAGTCTTAGTCCTGTTTTAGAATTTCAAGAGGATTAAAAAAAAGCCATTCTGTAAGCACGACATGAATAAAAGTATTATCTTCAGATTTAAATTACAAAGCCTAGTTTTGGAGAAAAATGGAAGATTTTTTTTTTTTCTTAAGTGATTTGATCGACATAACAGATTTACTTCTGACTTTTCAAAGAATCTTAAAATTGTTTGGGTTGGACAGGACCTTTAAAGGTCATCTCATCCAACCCTCTGCAGTGAACAGGAACATCTTCAACAAGAGCAGTTTGCTCAGAGCACTGTCCAACCTCACATGGAATGTTTCCAGGGACAGGGCACCGACCACCTCTCTGGGAAACTTGGGCCAGGGTTTCACCACCCTCATTCTAAAAAATTTCTTCCTTAGATCTAGTTTAAATCTAACCTCTTTTAGTTTAAAACCATTACTCCTTGTCCTACCACAACAGGCCCTACTAAAAAGTTTGTCCCCATCTTTCTGATATGCCCCCTTTAAGTACTGGAAAACCACAATAAGATTTCCCCAGAGTCTTCTCTTCTCCAGGCTAAACAACCCCAATTCTCTAAGCCGTTGTTCACAGTGGAGGTGTTTCAGTCCTTGGATCATGTTTGTGGCCTCTTCTGGTCCCGCTGCAACAGGTCCGTGTCTCTCCTGTGCTGAGGGCTCCAGAGCTGGACCCAGGACTCCAGGTGAGGTCTCGCCAGAGTGGAGCTGAGAGGCAGTCACTCCCCTTGAACTGCTGGCCACTCTGCTGCTGATGCAGCCACGGATACGATTGGCTTCTGGGCTGCAAGCGTACATTGTCAGCTCACATCCAGCTTTTCATCTATAGTAGCCCCAAGTCCTTCTCTGCAGGGCTGCTCTCAATCACATCATCTCCCAGCATATATCCTGATACCAAAGACTTCCCCAATCCACGTGCAGGACCTTGTACTTGGCCTTGTTAAACCTCACGAGGTTTTACAGAGGCCCTCTTGAGCTTGTCCAGGTTCCTCTGGATGGCATCCCATACCTCATGTCAACCACACCACTCAGCTTGGTGTCATTGATATGCACTGTATTGATTCACTATATAGATCACTTCAGCTAAATTTAAGATACATTTCAATCTCGCTCTGGTTCAACATTAACTATCAGTCCAGGACGTGATTTCTCCCCATATTTAAGTCCCATCAAAGAGCAACCTCATCAGGACAAAAGAGACATTAACAGTAATGAAAATAATACAGAAGAGTACTCAGCATTTGTTCTGTGCAGGCTCTGCCTCCCTGCTATAACTTAGCCTAGGAAGCACTGACTTGTTTGATGAATTTTCTTAAGTATGTGTTTAACCTTAAGTGACACATGCCTCTGTAGAGTCAATAGACACCACATGAATTTTCAAGTGCCTTCTAAATTAAAACTATGCTGAGATTCTACATTATTAGTAGTATTTCTTAAACAAGCAGCTATTTCTAGAAATACTGCCAGGACAGAAAAAAGTATTATTTTCAGTATGAATTGTTTTCCACTATATATATAAAATTATCTTTTTAAAACCAAATCTTTTTATTATCCTTCAATTAAAAGACCAATAAATAATCTATCATATAAACAGATGTCAAATTAAGCAGCATCTGCACTGAAAGTATTGCTGGAGTTTAAAGAAGTTTCAGTATGTCCCTTGAGCTAATTTCGGTGTAAAAGTTTACTGCCTCAGGTTAGTAACACATAGGCATGAGCTAAATGAATCATAAACGTGAAGAGAGTATAAATGAGTACTTCTTTAAAAAAAAAATTTTAAAAGTTTTCTTTTTGTCAGAACGTAGATATTTTCATGGATGTATGATATTTAATTCAAACAATCTTACACATTTCACACTAAAGCTTCTTTGTGAATGGTTACTGTATTATCAAGAGCCTTCCATGTCTCGGTGGGAGGAATATTTTTAAGTTTACCATAACTCAGAAGATAAACTAGCCAATACTGTGTATGAATCATGGCTAACCCTAAGTCAACCTTACAACAGGTAAATTGATATTCTGAAATTATTGCTTATTATGCTCACATTTCTTTATTTTCATTACTACATTGTAAGTACTAAATTTTCATTATTTTACTTTAGATTTAGAATCATAGAATCCTTTTGGCTGGAAGAGACCAAGTCCAGGTGTTAACCCAGCACTGCCAAGTCCCCACTAAACCACATCCCTCAGCACCACATCTACACATCTTTTAAATACTTCCAGGGACGGTGACTCCAGCACTTCCCTGGGCAGCCTGTTCCAGGGCTTGACAACTCTTTCAGGGAAGGAATTTTTCCCAATATCCAACCTAAACCTCCTCTGGTGCAACTTGAGGCCTTTTCCTCAGAAGAGACCTCCCCCCAGCTTGTTACAGCCTGCTTTCAGCAGACCAACATGCCCGCCCAGCATGGCATCATCAGTCATTAGTTTCTACTATTACTAACTTGTAGTCCAAATAAATGTAAGTCTTCCACAATAAAGTTGCACAAAGCTCCACTCACCAAATCAATTAATTGTTCAATTTTTAATAGGTTAGGCCAGTGGCACTGTAGTTTTAAAACAGTTCTACAGGCAAAGATCTACATTTTTAAACCCCTTTTATTGGATTGTTTCACTATTGGCCTCAGGGACTTTAAAGCATCAGATTAGAGCTTGTGAATTCCAGACTTCTGTTGATAAAATTGGATTCCTCGAAGTTTGACCTGCAGCAACGGTTTTGTTTTGCTTTTTTTTCTTCCCCAGTGGCAGCAGTTTTCAGAACAAATGAAATACGCAACAGTCAGTGAATGACTGAATGCACCAAATATTGTCACAACACTACTCACGTGGTAGGAAAAGGACAAGATGACATTTTGAGTGGACAAAAAGTGATTTAGTGGCATTCATTTTCTCCCTTGCCCAATGGATTGTCCATTGGTTCAACAGCCGATGTGAACATTTTGCTGATAAATCAAACCCTCTTACATTAATCTTTAAAATGAGAGCTGTTCAAGACTTGGTGTACTCAATAAGGTTTCTCTTTCCTACAGTGAAGTCTCGGGGACATTTGAAATGCATTTCTAAGTATAGGCTGCAGAAGAGAGACCATTCAGCAAGGGTTAGGTTTAGTTCAGCTGTGAAGCCTAGAGAATCTATTCAGTACTTAAAATTTGGACGACATGGCATCTGCATTTCGTCTCTGTTGAGGTAAAATGGCTTCTCGCTGACATGCTGAGGTTGCCCATTTCAGTGATGGCGTTGGGAAGTTACGCATTTCATACCTGGGAAAATTCCGCCTTCTCATTATTCAGTATCACCAGCAAATTACATTTCAGCCTTAAATCATAGGGTTAAACTAGCAGAGAAGGAAAGGTGACTTTATCTCCCTACATTCCCCACTGTTTGGTGTTGGGCAGTTGCAATGCATTTCACATTTATAATTGCTCACCACAAATTCATTTCAATTTTTTGAAAAAAAGGAAACAAAATCTTTCTCCTCACTCTGTATAAATATAGGATAATTTTTCCTGAATAGCTTTGTTAAATCACTGCTGAATTTGCAACATCTAATACCCAGTAGCTGGAAGCAGAAGCTGAACTGATTTAGATTACAAAAAAGTGCACAATTTTACCATGTGGATAATCAAACCTTAGAACAATTTCCCTACAGGTGTGCTGAATTCTCCATCACTTCAAATCTCCCAAACAGCATCCAATTTCTCCTAAAAATGTAAGCTCTAAGTGAACCAGGGACCACATTATACCTAATGCAAAAGTTACTGCTGGAAATTCTGGGTTTCTGTTACACAGCAGGACAGATAAAATGACCATTATAGGGCTACTTAACCTTAAAATCTTTTAATAAGCTCACATACATAGTTATTGCGTGGAAAGATAAGGAAGCAAATGTAGAACAGTAAAACTTCTACATGTGATGGCAGAATAGGGAGGCGGAGTTTGGATAAAGCTGGTCTCAGTTAAGAGCAACAACACTGAACTACCAAAAATTCCCCCCAAATATACTACTGTTTTATCCTGGTCAAAGCAGTAGAAGTCTTAAATAGGAAAAAAAAAAAAAAAAAAAAAAAAATCTCCTCGCTGGTGTTGAGAGACTGGCCCTGGCATGGGAAGTTTCTGCACACCCATTGAGTTTGGCCCATGTAGCTCTTACAACATTAATTAAACTAAATTATTTTTAAAAGATTGTTGTCAGTGATTAATTAGTAATGGCATAAAAAAACCCCAGCCAAATAAAGAGCTATGTAAACAGGTTAAAAAAAAAAAAAAGATCAAGGTAAATGCCAACTGCACAATCCTTTCCACAGACGTCCATTTTCATTAACATTTCATGGAAAGTCACCTTAGCCACTCAATAGGAGTGCTGAAAATCCTACATTTTTCTCCTGCTTCTTTGAGTAACATCTTCCTTTTGGAAGTGTCCCCACAGGATAAGGAAAACTAGTGACTGCGAAAATGCACATGGTTCTTCAGTTCTCAAAATCAATATATGCATTTACTTGTTCTTTAATCCACTAACAAACCAACTCTGAAGCATTCCAGCATTCTTTTTTTTTTTTCCAAGTGAGCCTCCTCTGATAAACAAGAAAGTGATTAAGAGAGAGAAAAAAAAAGAACTGCTGAGTGCAGTGTTTTGGAGCATTGTGACAAAAAAGGGTTGGTAAAACCTGTCAGGATAAATACAACTCTGAAACAATTAATGGATGCAAGCAGAAGTCTGGAAGCTCGGTACATTCCTCTGATGTCTATCCTTTCCTTTATTAAGCCCCTTTTACGTAGCCACTATGAGACACTGATTCTGCTACAGAAGCATCAGTAGACGGATGTCTCAGCAGTGCCATCAGATTATATCAATTACTGATTTCCCCAGAAAACCGCAGATCTGTTTTCATATACTCGAAATGACAACAAAACTAAATAAAACCCACTGCAAGGGCAAACCAAACTAGAAAATGAAACTTAAACTCAGAACAGATGTCAGATTTGTGAAGCTTTAAGGTAACAACCACCACCACTCTGGTAATACAGCTTAAGTGACAGGGCAACTTATAGGAATATTTCTGTTTCCATTTCTAAACTGTGGCTACTAAATCTGAGGGGGTGAAGAGGTTATATGAGGTTGGATGCCTCTAGATGTATTTCCACAATAAGCAAAGATAATGAAAAGCTATCAGAAGACTGTCATCTGCACATGCTTAGTCTTCAGCAGGAGGAAGCGGATGACACTTAGTAGTGAGTGCATTTCTTAGCATTATAAACTGATGTTTATCTGTTAAAAATGATGGCCAGCACTGGTAACACTTGGGCATACACAGATTGCATTTAATGCCAAGTTGTTGCTGAGGCCTTTCACCATTCTTACAACTCTAAGTTAGAAAGTCAGGAGCAGATACTGTAGGGTTTTATCTGACATCCCATACCTCAAAGTTTCTCACAGTATTTGAACTAGAGAAGGCAATTAGTGCATCAAAATAGTTCACAAGTGAGGGATAAAGTTCTTTATTTATGATGTGACACCAACCCCTTGAAGCTCTTCTGTGTCTTATATTTTACACTGAAAATGCTGAAGAAATTGGTTTTATGTTATTTTTATTAACAAAAATGACATAACTCTCAAGTTCTTAAAGTAGAAAACGTGTTCAGCATTGTTATCACTTTTCTGAAGACCTTGTAGTCTTGAGAATATACAGTAAGTTAGTACCAGTTTGGACGCGCCACTTCTTTATCAAAATCTAAGGACATAATCCTAACCAAAGAAAATCCTGTACTTTGAGTGCCAAAGTACAGAACATTTCTACCAAAACTAAGCCTATTTCTATTAGACCACTCAATTTTCACAAATGGTTTTATTCTTGCCTTGCTCTTGCCCGAGTTCAGGCATGACAGGCCTCTCTCCCTACTTGTCAGTGGAAGTTTCAGCAGCTTTATTCCTCCCTTTCAGACAACAGAGAACAAAAATAATCACATGTTACTAAGGTTAACAACCACACTTTCAGAATCTGTAAAGTTTGAAAAATAGACATGTAGATGACAATTTTTTTCATATCACTTAGATGGCAAATAGAGGTTACTATCCACTAAAATAAATGTATTTTTTTCCTCTGCTGAAATAAGACAACCTTCATTTTCTATTTTCCAGAACTACAGCATTCTGCAAGTAGTGTTCAATTCAACAAATCACTTGACTATATGCTTACAGGTAAATTGACTTTCACAGGGCTATATTTGCTATAGACATGTACTTTACTGAATACTGATAATGTCACTATTTTACTTTGCTGGCCCATCTTCTGTACCTCCCAGGCATGTCACAATCACATTTGTATTTATTTGGATATATATATTAGTAATGCAGCACTTGAGATATAAGGTATGTTGAATAAAGACAGTGTTATAAATTAGCATCCTAGAACATCTTTTTTATTGGAAACATTTCTGCAGAGATACATATTTGGACTAAACTAACATATTAGGACTAACCCAACATCCAATCCTTCATTTTAAAGAAATCAAGACCCTACATTTATCCTAGGCTATAGGAAAATTCAAGCAAATAGGGACCCCTAGGTGTTACATTTCCTAACTAGAAACTCCACTCTCTGAAGTCTTCAAAGGGTTTAAAGGCAAAGCAATTTCTATTAACAGAGACGCCAACAAAAACAACAAAAAAGCTTCAAATATAAAAAAAAAAATCCACCTTTGGTAAACCTTTCAATGTTGTTAATCAGATGGCAATTTCAGGAAGCCATTCTGAAAACAATCAACCACAGTGCCTACCTATCAGCAAGTATTCTTTGTATTTAAACCTGAATATTGGGGAAAATAAGGTGGAGGGGTTTGGGTTTTGTTGTTAGATTTAAGGAATTCATCATTCTGCTCATTATACCTACTATTTCCCTTTCATTCTCTTACCGCATACTTCTGTTACACTGAGCTGCATTACGAAGTTTCATGCTCAATGCTCTTGTTAGAACACGCACGTAGGAAGACGGTCTGCCTTTGAGTGCCTTTTCTGAATTAATCAGTCAATGGCTTGCTCCTCAAGTTTCAGCTTCCAATTCCAGTAAGATGATTATGGTGGTTTTTGCTTTGCCTCACTTTGCTCCTGCCAACTGGTAGGAACATTTACCCTGAAATAAGCCCTGAAAATTAGTCAAAGCTGAAACAGAAAAACAGTACTTCTAACCAAAAGCCCCCTCGCATTTATCCTTCTTATCATCATCTTCAGTTGCAGCACCTACCCTTGTGGTTTTCCCAAGGTTCATATTATTTAAACGTCTCTGTGCAGAGCTCTTAACTCCTTTCTTTTTCTTCTATGTAAAAAAGAAGCAATTAAAACTCAAAGAAAATGTGTCAAGTGTTCCCTCTGAAATTTCCATTTCATCTTGTGAGTAGGAAGGATTTAAGTTCAGATGGAGTGTCTTCAGGGAAATGGGATGTTACAGGGGGAAGAAAGGCTGTCTGTGCACCAGCGCATGGGGAACTGCAAAAATAAATAAGGCTGGATTGAAACCTTGCCCTGAATAAACAATAGCAGGCTCTGGTTATCTTATTTTACACGCAACTTCCAGGGTTGTAAGTTTTTTTTCTTGCTGTGAAAGAAGTGTCTCCTGGGAATCTCCTGAGCCCCATGCAATGAAAACTGGTCTTAGTGAGGACAGAGTGAGAGAAGGTGGAGACAGGATGATACCCATGTAATTGTTCCTGTAGGATACCACACAATAGACAGCGCTTACAGAAGACTAAAAAGCAACTGGTTGCAAGTGTAATCCCACTGCCAAAGTAAAAATACTTGGAAAAAAAACTTTATCTCTTAAGGCTTTCTCTATAGATTTTTCTTCTTTGAACAATTTACCTGACACTAAAATGAGGATCACAGGAGTCAAAAATGATTTTGACTCTCCAGATCCTTTGAGGAATATCTAGGGTTCCCTTTTTTCAGAGGAAAATCTTACAAGTTTTGAAGACTTGATAGACAAGACTACCACTCTTGTCAGTATATCTCCTATGAGAAAGTGTGTCTTTTGCGACAGAATAGACAGCAGATGATACTGGGTACAGTGGCAGTAGCCTTCTACCACCGAGGCAACGAAGAAGTCTTGGGCTTTCTGGCCAGTTGCCCACACAAGATTTCCATGAGACTTCTTCAGTTTATCAATTGTGAAACACTAAGACCTTTGAGGAGCAATTACAATACAAAGTATGTTATTATGATCAAAATCCTGCTGTACATGTTTAGACAACGGGTTTGTTTGTGGAACTGCAGAACACTATTCTTTACAGAAAGAATATCTGAGATCTTACTTATTGGCCTTTGACATGGTCCCCCATGACATCTTTCTCTCTAAATTGGACAAATGTGTATTTGATGGATGGACTGTTCAGTGGGTGAGGAATTGGTTGGATGGTCACATGCAGAGGTTAGTGATCAATAGCTCAATGTCCAGATGGAGGTCAGTGGCAAATGGTGGCCATGGACCCCATGGCTCCACACTGGGACCAGTGCTGCTTAACATCTTTACCAGTGACATAGACAGTGAGACCAAGTGAACCCTCAGTAAGTCTGCAAACAGCAGGCTGAGTGCTGCAGTCAACAAGCCTGAGGGATGGGATGCCGTCCAGATGAACCTGGACGAGCTTGAGAAGTAGGCCTCTGTGAACCTCAGTGAGGTTCAACAACGCCAAGTATCAAGTCCTGCACCTTGGTCAGTGCACCCACCAGTATCAATACGGGCTGAGTGATTAAGGGATTGATGGCAGCCCTGAGGAGAAGGACTTCGGGGTACTGGTGGATGAAAAGCTGGACATGAGTCAATGATTACAGTGCAATTATCACTATACCCAGTAGTTCAACTATACAGTTTAAGTAATTCTTTTTTTTTTCTTTGCATATTTATCTTAAAATAGTGGCTAGAAAATCCTAAAGCAATCTTTCAAATTTCTCATTGATAATTCCAGAAATATATTTACTCCTCAGAGTAAGGAGGAGTAGGTTGGCCAGTATTGCAAGGTCAGGCAAATCGCTATTTGATGTGATCAGGAAACCAGCACTGAGTCTGATCTTGACAGTGACAAAATCAAAACTGGTAAAACTGGAGTTAAATAACAAACAAAAATGAATTCCTTTGCACATAAAGGGTAGTTTGAAAGAGAAAATAAAATATGAGTTATTATTTAATTGAAATCACTAAACTATTCCACACATTATACCCATTGTTCATACAATCACTCGTGCAAATAGGTAAAATTAAATAAAAATAAATTTACCAGCAAATTTTAATGAATTTATCTCTTTTACTATGAATCATGTACAGAAGTTGCACAAGCCTCCAAAGCACCCCATTTCCGAAAGCTAATTACATCCATGCTAGATAAAGGAACACATTAAACACCAGTTTGTTCATCCATTCACTTACAGAGAGAGTTCATTATGAATAAAGGCAGAGCAACTTCCATTCTTTCTGCAGCAAAACTAGATGATGACTTTGTCTGTATTATTTCATTTGCAATAAAGTCAGAGACAAACTCGGGGGGGCTGGGATGGAGTGCACGGAGCGTGCCACAACATGAACCAAAGAACTTCCAGGTCTTCACAACCACAGTCTCCTATGGAAAGACAGTATTTGCTTCTCCAACAAACATTATTGATCCTATAGCACAGGAAAAAGTAATCAAAGCACATATATAAGAAATATGGATCCAAAGTTTAAGATATGAGAAACAAATTTCCACTAACATTCCTTGTCCCTCAGCCATCCCAGTCTTGTAAGAACTCTACCTCCATGTGACTACAGGGAGCTACAGGTAATGGACAATAAATGTCTGCAAGCTGGCATCAAGAAAAGAATAAATACGAGAATATATGTCTAAGTAATTATCCCAAGTGAGCTCGTCATGAGTTATAGCTACCTCTAGCCATTACACAGTGAACGTATAAACCTGTGGCTATTTCATACTGAAAAAAAAAAGGAAAAAATACATTGAAAATGCATAACTTTACAATTGTCAGCCTACACCTCCAGTTCTGCCTTATCAACAAAAGATAAATGTCAGTGACACAGGGACTGACTAGCGTGCAAATTATTTTTTTATGGTTTTATTTATAAGATTAAAACATTTCCTTTGAGACACTGCAGCAGGGAAGCTGCAATACATGCTGCATGAATCATGCAGTACTTTTAAGGGAAATATCTATGTGCCCCTATAGCATAATGTTGTTAGAGAGATTTGTTTTAGGATTTAGTGCTGGAATGGACAAAGAAAAACATTATTGGACAATGTTGCCAGTGGATTACAGGTGTGAATTGTAAATTACATCAGCGCAATTATAAAGGAAACCAGTGGAAATGTTCTGTTATTGATGTGGCATAGATATTATAAAGTGTTTTCTAGCAGTACAAGAAATACCATTTTTATGCAGCTTCTCTGCTGTACCCTTAGCACATCAGGGTTCCATCTAATAGGGTCCTGTATAAAAGCCCTCAAAATTATTTTTAGATGGAAACCACTTCTTACTTTTCCTATGAAACAAACATCTATTTTCACCTCCCAATTCACAGCACTGATTCATACCAACCATTTCCCAAGCCACAATATCTACTCTAGTTCAAGGAGAAGTGAATCAAAGAGAACACAGGGCTTCTGATTCAGGAATTGTCATTTTTCAATGGAGACTAACCTCAGCTGCATGAATTAAAGTACTAACAAGCTAAACAGCGCTGAGACAGACTAGAAAAAAAGTGAAATTGGAGGATTTTATAATACCATCTATAAGCACTGTAGAATAAATCAAAGGATCTCATTTATTAATATTTAATTAATTGTTACTTATAAATAGCAAAGAAAGCCAACAAATTAAGTGGACAGAGTGGGTAGTAAAGCAAACTATGTAAGCCACACACTGCCTTAGCAAAAAAAAGAGCAAAAGCAAATCTTTAAGCGGTAAAAGACCTACTTTAAGATGTCAGCTCTTTTTGAAGATGCCTGAAATGTCAAATCAGCTAGTTGTATGCCAATGTTCACTGGATTAAAAAAAAAAAGAAGATAAAAAAAGAACAAGCAGTGGGATGCATCAGCTCAGTCTCCTTCCAATAGCAGGAGCCCTCCAACCCCAAGCTGTTTGAGCATGCTACCCAGTAACAGAGAATGGTATTTTGACACTTCTGCAGAAGCGTAGCTTGCACAAAAGTTTCAGATTCCTTTTTAGTTCCTTTTTTTTTTTTTTTTCAAAGGGAACATTTAACTATTATTGAACTATTATTTCATCAATGGGCAAACCAACTAAAAAGAATAGTCAGGCTTATCTTCTAGCTGCTTTGCAGACAAGGCACAACACCACTTTGTTTTTTCAAACTGGTGGCAAATCTCAATACATCCAACTGTCCTTGAAGTTACAGTGAGCCAAGCATCTAAGGAAGTGGCCTCATTTTTCAAAACCTCAAATTGCCTTTTTCACCTTAAAGAATCCCCCTGCTATTACCACAGAGCAGATCCTGACAGACTCTTTGCTGATGCACAGGAGGCAGCATTTTAGACAACCTTTCATGCTCTGTGTATGGGTATGTCAGAATTGCAGTTCCAAGAGAGGAAGAATATGTCACAGCAGGAGGGGAGGAGACATTCTGAACCGCCACAAAGGACTGCATCAAAAACTTGTCCCTTTCCTTGGTACCAAAGTAATGCCACGGAAAGAAAGGGGAAGGAAGAGACTTCTTCTCTGAGAAAATGGAGAGTTAAGGGAGGACTGGGACAACAGATCATAATTTGGCTACATGTAAACCTTTGGGGAAAAAAACAATGATCACAAACCTAACAAAAGGCTGCTGCAGAAACATTACAAAGCACAGGGGCAGAGTGCATGAACATTGCTCCAACAAATCATTCACTTGTTTGCTCCACAACTGACATGCTGGGAAGAAGCTGAGACATAATGTCACCTTTCCATTGCTGCCAGAAATGTCTGCGTCCCTCCCTCTCATCCCACCGTTACAACAGAACATTACTTGAAAAAAAAAAAAAACCACAAAAAAACAAACAAACCACAAAAAAACCCAAAAAAACCCACAAACAAACCAAAGAGCATGTGAGAACCTCCAACACCACTAAGCCTCCAACACCTCAGTATGTTGGCAAATCAGCTTTAAAAATACTCCTGAAAAGTTCTGGTGATGAAAATAGAGAAAAGATACGTAGCTTAGGACACGTTTACTGGTCAGAAAGTAAAATTTATATAAAGTTTTACTTCTCTTGAATTACAACAAAGGAATAAAAACAACAACAAAAAAGCAAAATAACCCATTAACCTTACACTGCTTGAAATTTGAGGTGGAAGTTGATTCCACAGTCAGGCTGCTTCTAAGCAATTTCCATGTAAAAGCACAAAGTTTTAAGCACGCTCTTTTGGGACCGTTTGCTTAGACTCTTCTTTCACAACCACTCCTACACTGTTACCCTCTTCCTTCCAGGTTCAAGTTTAATTGACATAGTTTAATATGTTGCTCCTACACTGAAATGGTACCTATATCTTGTTTTCATAAGCCTTCTGACATACTGGAAGAACTGTCACCACAGAATAAAACCCCCCAAACAAGCAACACTTGTAAAGGGGCTTTTAAGCTTTACTTGCATCCAAGTTTAATGGAACAACAACGGAAGTACTGACATGCATGAGTAACTGTGAAGGCCAGAAAGTGCTTGCAGACAGATTCAACACTGTGTGGGGCAACACTGAGTTACTCTTCTGATAAATTTGTATTAATTTCTTGCATTTGTTTTAATCATCTATGAGAGAATATTTCTGTTTATGGATTTATTTTACAAAAACAAATTCAAAGGTAAAAAGGAATGCTTTTAATTTTGGATTATGCTTTTAGTGTAAGTCCTACTGGTATAAATTCTATTAATTCTCCAAATTTCACATAATTTATCTAAAAGTTTTCTTTTAACTTTTAACTTTTTCCTGTTCTGTGAGGAACCCCTAGAATGAGGGCCTTCACATGGACAAACACCGTCGGCCACCTCACTGCACATGCAGATCATTAATATATATGATCATGTTTTTGCTATAAAGTCTGTAACAGTTTGGTGCATGGGAGGAATTTTTCTCCCTCATTTGGTAAGTATTATCATTTGGCACTGATGCAATACGACTCTTTTAGGTCCCAGGCATAGATAAAAATCACTTACGAGTTAAACAAGATCACAGCACAATCTTTCATGCCTAATACAGACAATCATTAAACTAGTCCAATGTACATCTCAAACCTGCATTTCTGCCAAACCATCAGTTATGAGTTTCTCATCTTTTAAGTCACTCTAACAGCTTGCAACAGCTTTCTACTCATGGAAACATCTCCTTCCACACTAATGGAAAAGCTCAGAGAACTGATATTTTACCATAATTCCTAACAAAAAAAGGGAAGACAGGAGAAAGTTACTATTCCTTTTCGTTACCAATATGAAAATGAAACCTCCCTTATCCTGAGAGAGTATCTGAACTGGAAAGACAAGAAGATCCTTGCAACACTCACTTCACTAGTAGTGCAGTGACAAGGAAATAAAATAGGGGAAAAGGTGAGGAAATTAGTATATAATACTGAGGTTTTCTGTGAGAAGAATGAGAATTCTCATTTGTAAGACAAGGACATTTTCAAAACTCTTAACATGGTTATATTGAATCAAACTAAGAAATTACAGAAACAGGCACTCCAATTTGCTTTGGAATTGTCAAACTGCAAAGCCAGTTCTCTAGTTCCATTCACAAAGCAACTTTTAGCTTAATTAGAGAGTTTGTGATACAGAATGTAACCATAGTGATTTGCAGAATTTAAATAAATTTTGTTTGTTTGTTTAAATATATTAGACTTTCCCCAGATTTATCCTATACAGCCAGACACAGACTATGCTCCGAGAGATTTAATGCCACATCTTGCAGATGCAGGGTAGACACAAAGCTTAAGCACATGCCCATGTAGACATGTACTCTTATGGCAATCCTCTATGATCAGTTGATAATATATTCCTTTCTCTTTTTTCTTCTAGTTATATAATGCCACTTCTGCTCTCGTGAACATCAGAAATATTGAGTAAAACACTAACAAATGCATACTTTTTCCTGTAAATATCTATTTCAAGTCCCAAGTTACAGATCATTTTCTTACATGTACTGTTCAAAAAAAAAAAATCAAAAAGAAATGCAGAGGCAATAGAAATAGGTTTCAAAATTAGCACAATTCTTTTACAGAAACAGACTAGTCTTATCCCTGGCTACAGTTATTAAAAGATTACAACAGGCAGTCAGCTCCAGGAAAATTTTGTAGTGCAGATTGGATCATAGAAGTTAAGCCCTTCCTACCACAGCTTTTCTGGAAAACACAACTTTAACAAAAGAAACACCAAAGGCTTCCAACAGGATTTTTTCAGAATTTTTGCTGAGGTGCCTTACTTAGTTTTTGCATCCATGAAATTTGCCAATATCAGCTCCAATAATACCTTTGATAGCTAGATAGAGACTTGTAGGGTCTTCCATTCCAGTATGGCTGTAGATTTCAAAGAATCACTGACTGGTTTGGCTTGGAAGGGACCTCAAAGATCATCTAATTGCATCCCCTTGCCATGGTGGGGACACCTCCCACCAGACCAGGTTGCTCAAGGTCCCATCCAACCTGGCCTTGAACACCTCATGGGATGGAGCATCCACAGCCCGCCGGGCAGCCTATGCCAGTGTCTCACCACCCTCAGGCTAAAAAATTTCCTTCTTATTTCCAATCTAAATCTCCCCTCTTCCAGTTTGAAGCCATTAACCCTCCTCCTATCACTACAGGCCTTCATGAAAAGTCCTGCTCCAGCCTTCTTGTAGGCCCCTTCAGTTCAAAACTGTGAAGAGATAAACTACTTGTTCTGATGTGGCATTCAAGGGTCAAAACAGAAGACAGAAATCACAACAAGATCTACTTACTGCATCTTTGGCAAACTGGAACAAAGCCAGGGAGGACACTGAGAAAAATCTACCATTATTTTATCATTGACAGGGTTCTTATCCCATGCAGGACACAGCAGTAGACCTAGCTTCTTCCTCAAAAAATAGTGCCTAGTCACATCAGAAAAGGGGTTTGTACGCTCAATATATCAAGCTTCACATATTATGTAACTGAAGGTACAACAGATTAAGAAAAACTTTTATTCTTCTACGATGAGTAAATTATGAGTCAAAAAGGAGAAGAGCCCTAACATCAGTCTCTGCTGAGCTCTTGAAGTCCAGCCTCACACTGAATCACAAGCTTGTCATTCATGCTTCTAAACATAAAGCCTCTCACTTTGTTTTCTCATTAGAAATAATGGGTAAAGAAAGAAGAAGAAGAGGATATATTTGGGTTGACAACAGAAAAAATTTCCAAGAAGTGTTAGTGGATAAAAAAATGAAAAAAAAAAAATTTAGATTTCACAACCTTGACAGAATGAATTTAAGTTTCCTGTTACAAAGGCATTCAAGGTCACACACATGCTGTTAAAACAAATTAAATTCAAGATTTTCTATATGCAGACATTCACGTGGAGCATAACCTTCTGATCTACCGTGTAACTTTCAAATCTGTCCCTACAGATAAAGATACAGCCCCAATTACAGCATCATGAATTTTTTTGCATGAACCGGTTTGACATATGAATTGTGAAAGACACTCTTGTTACGCCAAAATTGATTTTGGTAATTTAATAATAATAATAGTGTCCTATAAACTCTATAATTAAACAAGCTAATGCCTTAAAACTAGAATTGTAGAAAGCATTTTTTAAAGTAATGGACTGGCCTAATTGCCTAAAATTTTGGAAAAGTAATCTTCTAGGAACTCTCTGCAACACTAATATACAAACTAAATAAAGAGTACAGTATTATCAGTCCAAATATGCATGTCTAAGTTATATACAATTTGGTTTACAAATGCTCAGAAGAACATGTATTGTTCACGCCAACCAAAAAGACTCCTCAAAATAAGGTGAAATAGGGCTATAGATCAGGTTTCCAGGAGATGCAATGTGTTAGACCAATAACTGCTAATTTCTCAAGATACTTCTGAATACTCCAGGAAGAATACTTTTGGAAAATTAATGTCTTCATAAAAATGTGTAGAAGCAATAAACCCCTGAGATTAGCAATAAACTACTTAACAGATGCTCTATTTTTATGTTAGTGTAAAGTCTGACAAAGAGGTCACGCAAAGTTAGTATGTATGTCACAAGTTACAATACATTTATTTCTCTGTGAAGCATAAAATATTTACTGTGCTGTAATATGTTGCTGATATTAAATAATTCTATCAAAGCCAAGACACTTACAAGGTTTTGCTGGTTTCCTGAGAAAATACTAGCATAAATCTTGGGTTTCTGTATAATTAGCTAAAACAGCCCATAGACTTCATATGGTTTCTTCAAGGCTCTTTGTTTCTTAGGGCAAAAAGAAATGGTGCTTCTTCAGGGAGAAATTGCTCAAATATATAGACATTAACACTCTGGCTTTCAGCTCCACATAACCTCATTAACTCTACTGCTACCCTGAACGAGGACCAAATGTTTTCTCAATTACATCAACCCAAACTGACTGTGAGGTAATAATGGCAGAGTAAAAAGAGTAGCCCCTTTGCACTGAGTGAGCACATACATATGACTTTCTAACTTTACCAGTCATTGCTTAAATAAACTATTTCACATCAGGTTGTAGCAGGAGGTACAGAAGAGCCATCGCTTGGACAAAGCCAAAGTCACCACCCAGAGTGATCTAACAATACTAGAGGAAGAAAATATTCATGCTTGAACACCCAGGAATTTATAAACTAAGACATTTCCACCTACTTTTCAACAAGCTTTGTTTGTTGTTTGCTAACCATAACCAAAATATTATTTGGGTTACATTTAAGTGCTTTTCTCTCCAAACACCAACAATTTGCAGTATACACATCCTATACTGTCAAGGCAGCACCTGTTTCCTGCTGCTTACTATATATAAACAGAAGTCAGTGATACAGACAATAAATAAATTTGAAACTGTTTCAGCCACATTGTTGTACAAATGGTCACTTTCTTCTTTAGTGTTATTTTAAGACTCAAAGTAAATATTTTACTTCATAAAATTTTTAACATAATGTTGCTTGTGAAAGCACAACAGTGGGGAATATTGAAACTTCTTATAATTATAGCAGTTATCCTTTGAAAAGCCTACTACTCCATTTTATTAATTTCAAATATTGGGTACGCCCATGAATGTTTCAGAAGCATACAATTTTTATTTCCGTGTACTTGTGGCCAATTGTGCTGATCTAAATGCTACTACATAATCAATAACCTTTGAATTTTTTTTTCCCTTACTACCACTATTCTAATTTAAGATGCCTTAATAGCTTGGGCAAACTGTTTTACAATCAACATTTTCAATTACAGATCAGATAAAACTTAGTCCAGTTTAAAATAAAGAATAAGGAATAAATTTTAAAAAGGAAAGTGATACAGCCACTCCCATTTTATCTACTGTGATAACGTGATGTGTTACCTAACAAAGTGCCAGACCGCATATTTTGTCAATTCAGATTTTTTCTCCTCTTTACCATTAAAAAGAGACACACTCTCTCCTAACACAGTAGTCATCTACCTTATAGCAAATGCATCTGGTCTTCCAGATGTGCTTCCAAGCACAAAACAAGAAAAAAAATCCCAAAGCAATCATCAATAGTATTATCAAATTCCACAGTATCACTTACTGTTTCCAAAACTCCAGAGAATGGTTACCTGTTCCTTCCAAACTGGTCTTCCTCTCTGACTTCTCGTTTGCTCTCAGGTAGTATGTGGGACAAGAAGTCATTGCTCTCTGGGGTACAATCAACCCCTCTGATGTTCCTCAAAGGAAATTAAACCAACTTTAATAAATAAGATGTGACAAAATACTCCATTCTTCATATAATCACTCATTTAAGCTATGGACCCGGAGGAGGCAAGGCCAGTCTGCGTGTTACGAATTCCTGTGTAACCTGCCCTAGGTGAACCTGCTTTGGCAGGGGGGTTGGACTAGCTGATCTCCAGAGGTCCCTTCCAACCCCTACTATCCTCTTACTCTGTGATTCTGTCTTCTTTCAAGTGGGTCTACTTTCTCTTTAGTAAGGGCATTCAGTAAGGTAGCTAACCTCTTCAGAAATCTTTTCAGTACTCACTGCACCTGGAATTTGTATTGGAAGAACGTAAGACAAAAGGAAATTTTGCTTATAGCTACAAGCACATCACTGCATACTATCATGTGCTGTCATAAAAATGTTTTCCTAATTACATAACCTATTCAGTATTAATGCCAGGTTTTCCTTTTGACTTTAAAATGCTCAAAAACTTTTAAGAGGCAAGAAAAAGAACCACTACTGTCCCCCAAGTGAGGTTTAAATGCTTTAGATGCATTTTGACTGACATGGTTCAATGTGTATTGCTTCAGCACATTGTTTAGTTATTGTGATAATGGGACCACGGAAAATACTGAATGCATCTTTGTCAGATATAGAAGACCTCTACTGAGCTGATTGGGCCTTAAGTGGTTAGCAGGAAGAAAAGAAATGCAATAAACAAGCAGAGATTGAGGGATTGTTCACAAGGACTAGGATCAATCCCTTTGGCTGCTTGAATGATCAAGCCATATCCTCAGGCACCTTGAGACAACTTACCAAACTAATTGCTTCAGCATGAGCTAGTCTATTCAACAACAGCAGGAGAAAACACAGGAATTTCATTAAATGATACTTATAATACTCAGTTATAATTCAGATCACAAATGAAAAGAGTTGCCAGAGTGCAACACATCACTGCTTCAACGTAACCTATATGTATTGTTTCTAATATTTAACAGAAGTTGTCATTAATTACAATCTAACTGTAAGATAAAATAACCAGAGATGAAAGGGATGGGGAGACCAGGCATCAAAGAATAAAATCAGTGGAATTTTGTGGCCTCTCCTTTTGTCATTGCTCATTCAAAGCAGGTCTCTCTTGCCCCAAACATTTAATGACATTTTGCGCTCCAGCAAGACAGGCGTATTATGTATGTGTGTCCTGGATTGAGAAGCCGTTACAGAAATAATATCTTATAAATGAGAACTTCATCCTCAATTCTAGCTACTTTGTCGAGTATAAAGGGGCACAAACCCTCTGATCCTGGTTCACTTGAAGCCTTCAATACAGTGACTATTACAGACTGTCACAGCGAACTGCCTTTTGAGCATCTCATTAGAAACTCTGACAAAGGGATGAAGACCAGAAGCACAAAGTTTCCAAGTAACACTGGGGTTACATGACCACACAGATAATCATCTTAATTTGGAGAACTCCCTTCATCTCTTCCCAGCACTCCCACAGGCTTTCCTAGGAGTGAATTCGGATGGGCAAATGCAAACTGTAAGTAGGTCTACAGAAACCGAGGTACCCCCAGAATCACCTTTGTTCCCACCACAAAGACTGCAAGTTTTGTGCTGTTTTTCCAAGCAGGTGTGGTATCATCATAGAGATTTTAAGACCTTGTATTACACAGGAGGAATGTAAATATCTACTTAGGCAACTCAAGGAGAAGACCCCAAACTTGTTAATGAGCTGTACAGCAGTTCTGATGAGCACCTCAACCACCTCCACTTGCCATACACTGACTAAGCTTGCAGAGTGGGTTGCCCTGTGCAAACTCTTTATCTTTAGGAATGTTAACTGGAAGTGTCACACAAGGATGCATAAATGTGCTCCAATCCCTAACGCAAACACAAGGGTCCAAAGAAACGAGCTGCCTGTTGGACAGCTTCAAAGATGCCTAGCAGAAACAATTAGTCAGGGACCAGACTAAACCTGGTCCTAAGTAGCGCTGGTGAAACAAATACAGCACAGCTACAGACATCTCAACATCAACTGTTTTGACCAAGTGAACTTTAAAGAGCACAGTGAATTACTTGTTAATGTAGGCTGTTATCCTGTCTCCTTTTCAAGAATTCAGAGCGTACACAATAATAAAATAAGCTATGAGGTAAGAAATCAAACTCAAAACTCACAATATATTTATTACACTTTCCCCTTATCTTCCCCCACAATTCTGTTAAAAAAAAAAAAAAAATCAATGTGCATTTTGAAATCTAGTCCAGCACCTGCCTTCCAAAAATGTGTTCAGCCCTGAGAAGACAGTAATTCACAATTAGTCTAAATTTTATTGAAGCACAAAGTTTGCTGAAGACAAATATTATGCCCTTTATGGTGGCTCTAGTTTTATATCTGCAGAGAATTCAAGTCTGAACAAACTCACTAGTGGTCTCAAAATTCACAGCTTATCAGATTTAAAGGCACAGCAAGGCACCTTAGTGGACAATTTAATATCTTGGAGTGCTGAGACCAAATGTGAAGGTAGTTTGTAGAAACAGTTAGGCCCTAATTATCAATGGCCTACAGAAAGGAAGCTGTCAAAAATCTCTAACACCTGTTGAATAGAAAATAATTTTTACAGGGCAAAATCAAAGGTCTATGGCATGAGAAGTCCTCTGCATCATGGGGCTGTGCTGATTTGTGGATTTACAATTAATTGTTACTCCCCACATGAATCAAAGGCAGGGGGCTGCTCCCCACACAGTCATAAGGCAATAGGCTGGTTTCTCCAGGGTCAGAGACCTGGTGGGGTGGAAGGATGGCAAAAGGGCTGTTACACACGTGACACATTCAGGCGCACTTTGAGGTTTGAACACAGCTGAATTCCCCATAAGTTTAAGCTTGTTGTTAATACCTCTGTCTCATTCTTGAGTAACCACTGCAGATAGGAAAAAACAGAATAGTAAGGCCTGATCCCAGACAGCCATAAAAACAAAGAATTGATGTTGGTGACAATCAAAGAAACCTTTTCTAAGGTGGTGGTGAGAACGGGAAAACCGAAGACCACACTCATGCAGAAGAAAAGGGTCATTCCCTGGATGCACCAAATTCTTCTCTATGCAATGACCTTTCCAAGCACTACCTCCTTAACTCCTAATTAATGAAAAGCCTAAATAGGAATAATTTCAAATGTCATCATTTTTATGGTCTTTTACAGGTCTTTTACCATCAACTTACACTGCAGCATAAAGTCTTTAGATTCTGAATGGCTCATCATCAGAAAAGGGAGAGCATGATCCTTCCTTACACCAAAGGTCACACAATTTATGCCAGGATGCCATAATCCAACTGGACAGCACTGGCTGAGCTGCTCCTACAGTCGTGCTACAAATACCAAGCAGTTGGTGCTAAGCAATGGCTTGGTTATGCTAGTATTTATATAATAATTTTTTGGGGAAAAAAAGGCATTTTCAGGTATCAGGAAGTTGAAGAACAAAACACTAACAAAAAGGGAATTGATACACACAAGATTTATAAATAAGAGTCCTATGTAAAAATAAAGCTATTTACAAAATTCAGATTAAAACTGATTTGATTTATACCTCGCAACCAGCTGCCATGCAATACCATAATTTAAATTATACATCTGAGATAACATCAAACATTTGCAAAAAATTCATCTGGTTCTTACACACACTTGTTTAAATCTCCAAGTGCATTTTTGTACTGCCCAAATCTCATGCAACTGCAGCCTAAAATCCAGTTTTTAAAACAAAACACTTTGACATCACAAATGGAGCAAAAGTTATTTCACTTATTAAATTTTTACCTGTTTCGGCATCCTATTTTGGGTGCTGGTGCTGAGGGGCTGCAGGACCCCTGAGGAGAGCTGAGGGGCTGCCCTGCACTGGGCACAACCGGTTCCAGCCGGTTCCGGCCGCCCTCACAGGGCACAGCCCAGCCCCTCAGGTGATGCCTCAGGAAAACGAGTTTAGGGCAGCGAAGGGTGAGGAACAAAAACCCCCATAGCAAGGCCCTGTGGCCATGGAGGGACACAGGAGCTGATTTACCAACAGGAACCGTGGCCATGGAGGCCAATGCTGGAGCAGGGGAAGGTGTGAGGAGAAAAGGTGGCAGGAGGAACCACCATGGAGTGACCACAGCCTCTCACCCCCTGTGCCGCTCGGGCCTGGGGAGGCAGAGGGCTTGGGTAGAAAGGTGTGAAGTCAAGTCTGCAAAGAAGAACCAGTTGGGAGAAAGGTATTCTAGTTTTTATTGGTGCTTCTCACCATCCAAACCTGTTTTTAATTGGCAATAAATTAATTCGCCCCAAGTCAAGCCTGTTTTGCCCGGGATAGTAGTGGGTAAGCAATCTCCCTGCCTTTATCTCAACTCACGAGCTCTTTCATCTAATTTTCTTCTGTGGTCCTGCTGAGAAGGGGGAGCGAGTAAGCAGCTGGGTGGGCATCTGCAGCTGGTGAAGGTCAACCCACAGAAGACGCAGGCATTAGCCTTATTAGATTCTTGACTTTACATGTCTGTTCATGATCTGTGTACCTATTGCCAAATGTCAATCCTTGTTTTTATTTCATTCCAAAGTCAACACACAGATGAAACTATTTGTGCCACATGAATCCAAATGGAGATGCCTCCAACAGAAACTTTGTAGATTTATCTACAGTACAGCGCTTCTTTTGCATCCTTACCTTTTTTTCAATCCTAGCTGATAAACCAGTAAAATTAAACAATCATAACAGTTAATGCACTTTCCTGGGTATTAGCAATCACAGAAGAATCCTGTACACTGGAAGTTAAGATAGGCTTGCTGCCTAGGATAGAGGAACTGAAATAATATTTTTAAAGTCTAATACTCCCAAGCTAATGAGCATTTAAAATTTAATTTATAGCAATTCTATTTTTCCAAATGTGTCCATATTTAATTTATTTTTTCAAATGTTAATAATATGTTTATTAACCTAGGAATGATTTACTTTTATCCTCCTTCTTATTACCAGTAGAAGTGACTGTGATTGGGACACGGAACCGCAGTAATACTATAATGAAAAATTGGAACCTATTTTTAAAGTCTCTTCACACCTGTTTCCTAGCATTTTAATTTATTTCATACTTGGCACACTGTGCTTTTATCTTCACCTTCACAGCATCATGTATTTATTACAGTTAAGTAATCAGTGTCTTTATTTTCTAATCTACTGCACTGTAGTGTTTTAGTCTGCATATAAAGTGAAAAGACTATCAAGTTAAGATCAGATTATTAGAGTACATTAGATATTCTGCATAACTATGGGCCTAGTGGAGGCTAAGAAGGATAATGTATTACAAACCTCATTTACTAGGGGTTATTTTTTATTATATAAATGAAGCTTTCCTTATCTTTAATTGTATCTCACGAAAATTCTTGCTGAGCTCAAGAACTGTTTGCCCCTTTTTTTAAAAAAAAAAAAGAAAAGAATGTTGTTGCACTTTGCTGTGTGTCAGCAAAAGGGTTCTGAAACTCTCTAGAAAAAAAAATGACAAGACCTTCACAAGTAAGGACCTCGTGCTTTATTACTTGTCAAAAAACATCATCGCAAAATAAATAAATTAAAATGATGCACCACTTTAGTGACAATGGCAGCCTGTCATAGAAATTTAATCCCAAGGATTTAAATTGGTGTTCCACAGTAGCATTAGAAAAAGATAGGATCCAATTAAAACCATGCTGGATTCCAAGGACATTCCGATATTCACTCTGCTTCTGTCATGTAAAAATAAATTTAGACCAGATTCAGTGCTGAGTGCAAGGAATTAGATTCTGTAATGATCTATTTCCTCAGGTATTTTGCAGTACTGCCTTAAAAATGCTGTAAAACAGCCAACAAGTTAGCTGAGCCAGGAGGTGTAGGCATATTTATAAAGTAAATCCAACCATTATGCAAATCAGTTTTGGACCCAGATTTCAGCCCCCAAATCCATACATAAAAGACTGTCAACCAGTTTTCAGTAGGTGGGACACAGAAAAAAAAAAAAAAAATTTAAAAATCTGTGCCTTTTGTGTACCTCTACACACCTCTTAAAAGCAATGAAATAAATATATTAATTGTTTTCTAAACATAGATCCTGTTACAGGTCTGTCTTCACAAACTGTAGCATCTCTAGCTCTGTGGTATGTTAATTAGGTCACAAAAGCAGGAGAAAAAACAATCAATCTACAGAGATGGTTTTAATCAGAAGCAATGCAAGAAATATGCTTTGAGTAGAAATTCTATATTTGGATAGGATTGCTTATTTAAGACTTGGACAACAAACAGTTATCCTTACATTCCATACACATATTCACTTAATTAATTGGTTTATGCATAATAATGAATGGTGCTGAAAATGTTTCAGCACAACCAGCAGTGGAACTTCCCACTTAAACAATAAACAGGGATATAGAATGTTTGAAAACCCCTGTATTTTAATAGCACTTTCACTACTACAGATATTTTTCCTAGGAAGTGATTAATTCAGTTGTTGCTGAAGAATTTAAGTTCTAATAATTGCTTTTCAATACAAAAGTTTTACAATCGGTTCTGAAGGAAAGTCCTTCACACCACTAAATTCAAATACAGCATCATTTCTTAGATTTATTAACACTGCTATGATGACAAAAAACCGTTATAAAAATGCTACTTATGCAGCAACTTTGACGGAAAAAATATACATGTTCTGTATCTTCATTTCAGCATAAAAAAAACTCTATTTTTTATCATGTCAATCTATTACTGTGGAAGTGAAAAACCTTTTCTTGAAGGCAGGTTTTTCTTTTTATCCTCAATGACCTTTTTGGGAGTCTCAGGTCACAAATGATCTAGCCTGGTGACTCAAGATTAGCGATCAGTGAAGAATAGGCTGCAGATCTATTCTCTCTCCATTGAGTAGAGACTTGACAATGAAGCGCTTCGCTTCATAGACTCCAGGTAAAATGACAAAGTTTTCCTTTCTGTGTGGGGAGGAGGGCAAAGTCCACCACGCAGGGCTCAGGCTTTCTTATCCAGAAATCCCTCAGGATCATGGAAAATCCCAGCTTTGTTAATTTTTAATAACATCACAAAAAGTGCATGTTGTAATATTTTTTTAAAACACTTTCTTAAAGCAAATCGAAAGTCACAATATAGATAGTGAACAACAATGAGAAACTATTCCAAGGCAGTGTCACTTTTGTGTAGCATCATGCTAAAACATATTGTCAGACACACGGCAGTTTATACTACCTGACAAAACGGTGTTAGCAGGACTTAAAAACCCAAACCCAATGGCTGAAAATCTACTAAAGTGATCTCCAAATTCAAAATGTGACTAGTTTGATTCTGATATTTTTAAGAAATTAGAATTTGTATTTAAGATTAGATGGTCAACCACATGTATGCTTGTGAAAGCCCTATCGCATCTCAAGCAATTGATCTGGCTATCTTCCCTGAACATGTGGGTCCATTGCCTGGTCACAGTTTCTTATACCAGAAGCAAAACAAACCCTAAAGCATGCTACAGTCTTATGACCTACCCATAAATGTTGAAGAATCTCTTGGGACTCAAATTTGAATGTTCAGTAGCTCCAGAATCAAGCACCCCCAGCAAAACTTCTCCTCACCTCTGAAGCATTTTCACCAGCTTTCTAATTTCTTCTATTAACTTCTTTTCACACAGTACAAATAAGACAGGAAATGCAGTGAGTAAGTGATGTGATAAAGCTCATCTCCCATTGTCTACTCTGAAAACAATCCTAGCCAAGCATGGCCGAAGGCGTGTTGGTATTGATTTCCTCCTTCTGTTTACTGTTGTGCAATATTTAGCATGTTCTAGAGTGATCTGACAGTTGGGAAATCCTTAGTTAGAGATCACATTTAATAAGTATAATTTCTAATTTCATGTGAGAAATCATTGTACCAGTTGCAAAAACACCTTCTTTCACATGGTTTGTATTATGATCACATTCTACACAAATAAAGCGGCCCAAATATTATCCCCTTCCCCTGGAACAGATAAAGACACTTTATCTGAAAGTTTTTATCAGCTATGAAACTCCAATATATTTCTCAAAAACCCTTAGTAATAGATCACTGCATCAGATCAAAACTGCCAACAGCAAGCACATGGCAGAGTGGAACATTTTTAAACACCAGGAGCTCAGGTCAATTGACTCTAACACAAATCTATATAGAGTTCAACAGTTTTGGAGCTACATAAAACTACATAAAGCTGTATTTTCAAAGCGCATAAAGGTAGCTGAAATATGCAATTATACATATTCCTGCCATTGAAAGACCATTATAACATCACCGTTCCCCTCACACGGACAAGAGATATCAGAGCAGCATACAGATTTATATACCAACACCTGCCTTTCCCCATACTTGTCCAACTACATGACAAAGGATTAATTAAAAAAAAAAAAAAAAAAGCATGATGAACGAGGTGCAAGCCACAACAGAATCAGAACAAGATGCAGCTTTTGCATCTGTTGAGCTGTCCTTTAAAGCCACACATTATTTCTGCTTATGAGGAAAGCGTGGGGAGGGCTCAGGCATCTCAGCACTTGACACCTAACTCAGGTTGTTAATTGTGTGCATTATTTGTGGATGTAAATTTGCTTCTAGAATGATTAGAAAACCACATTACATTTCCTGTTAAGAACTGCTATTGCTTGCTCTCCAGCTGAAAATTACCCAGTTATACCAAATAAATCATATCAATGCCCTCAAATGCAAATCAAAATAGTATGAGCATTTTACCTGTGGGCTGGCAAATATCACAAAGTTCACTGCTACATCAGTTTCTGTTGAACCATAAAACACATCAACATTTACTACATGGATTCCAATTTTTAAACCTTTAATAATACATTAGCTGTGTCCATTTTGAGGAAACCAAATGAATATAAATGTAAAGACCTGAAAGAGAATTTCAAATAATGATTGCATGGCTAAGTACTGTAACATGCAAGATTCATATTTTATACTTAGTCACTTTTCCATCAGAAAATATGATTTATAATTTAGAAGTCTAGCCCTATTCTCAAAATATTGGGGTCTTGCTCTATAAATTTGACACATAAAAACCTTCTTTTTAAAAACACACGATCTTGTGCACATTAGACTCAGATAAAGTATGACTTCAATGCGCACTATGGATAATTATGAACACAATTATGGAAGTAAGCTGCAATAATGTAGAAGTAAAACACAAAATTAAGGACACCCGGAAGCACAGGCACTTAAGTCAAGTTGCACTACTGCACTGCAATTATTTCTTTATAACAATATGTATCTAGAGAATTGTTCTCGCATTGCACAAACTACTGTAAAAGGAGTCTGCTAGATGAGCATGTTACTGAAAAGTGAGGTGCTCCTCTCTTTCCTGAGTGGTTTAGTCTGTAATGCTACAACAGAGCTACCTTTCAACAAAAATTGATAGTAGTCCTTACATAATATATCTCTCATTTGAAAAGATCGCCAGATGGTAAATCCAATGAGTAACCTTGGTATTGCCTCTTCCTTTAGAATGAATTCTAACATTAGAGGCTGGTTTTCCAGAGCTGCCTTCCACCTCGTTAAGATACCGGAAAATCAAGCATTAAAACACTACGCCTGAATCCTACCCACCTATAGAGCGTTGACTCATCACAGTTTCATCAACTAGCATCTCACTGTTTCCTGTCACACTGCTGTTCCTCAGCCCAGTACTCAAGCTGGAGAGAGACAGCAACACTGCAGAGCAGCCAAAGGACACGCGTCTGTCTGCCAGAGGTTCCATGCTCAAGTAAGCCACACAAGAGAGCTCAGCGTGCCCAGCTGCAGCCCAAGACCACGGCCCAACGTGCAACAAGCTACAAGAGTTGCACTGACCTTCACATGTCCAGCCAGGAAAAAGCCAAAAAATTGCTTCTGCTAGCAGCAATGTAGGCTTGTATGTAAGGTACCGCAAAACACATGAGGAAAAGAAATGAGTTAAAAGTTCAAAGAAGTTCTACAGAGACCTAACTCATTCTTCCTCCAAATATTTGGACCCCATGGATCCAAATCCACTTTTGCGTGATTCCTCCTCATGTTTCCAGAACTACTTGATTCCTACAAAGAATACAAAGTGCCTCTCAGGAATAAAAAAAGAGAGGCAGGCTCTCACCTGGTTATTGTCTTCCTCCAGTAAGATCTTTCATTGCAGAAGATGATGCTTCAAGGATAAAGCAAGCAGTCGCTGAACCTCACAAAAACCATTTTTTTTCTTGCTTTCCCCTCTTTGGGCACTCGTTTGTCAGCAACTGGACAGTATAAGTAAAGCATGGCCTTAAAGCAAATAAAGAAGGGACTAAAAACTAATTCTTTTGTTTGTTCTGCTGGGAGAAGTTAGGAAAGAGGTCAGAAAGTAGTAACCTATTCATCTATTATATCTAATAATTTAATTGCCTGAATATAAATGAAGTAGGCGTCTCAATTTCCATGGTGATCAAGAGGAGACTCATGTTCATAAGACTTATCTGTAACACACAGTTTTCTCACCTCTAACAATAGTCTGATAAACTCTTAATTTGCTCTATGCCACTGAAGCCTCATGACAGGAAACAGGTTTTCAGAAAAGTGCATATTGAGCAACATTAGTAGATTTGAAAACAACTTATTTTTCAAAGCACCAATTATCCTGCTGAAAACCAAAATCTGATGACAATTAAGCAGAACACCAGATGTACAAAATGACATTCTACTCTGAAAGTCATTCAGCAGCACAGTCAGATTTAGACATTTTTTGTAAGGGAACTGTACAAGAACTGTGAAGTATGCACAGAACTTTGACATTTAGTAATACAAAATTCTTGAATGACCTGTGCCTCGTGGCGGGTCAAGTTTTAAAATGCAGAGCTGCTGAACACCAGGGCAGAATCTATTAACATCGCAAACATCAAGAGGCTTTCCAAATGTGTTTCGGCAACTGTTCAAAGCTATCAATTCCACAGTGAAGTGCTCAGAGGGAGAATGGAATAGTCTTTAAGATGCGACCACTTCTGGTTCTTCAGCGTTCACAATATAAGCTCCTACCATTGCCCTATTTAAAAAGCTGCACATTTCGTCTCTGCAAACCTCGGTAGCGTTTGTATGGCACCACCAGACTTCCAACTCCGTAAACAAAGACTGCACTGAACGCTGACTAAATTTCAAGCCAGAAATCAATCCGTGCCCCCCTCCCAAAACCTTAGGGGCAAACTATAGTGAGAATTGAGGTATCTCTAGCTGTGTGATGAGCGATGTGTCTCAAGTGGTCCTGCTAAAATGAGGTTACGCATTTGTATCAGACTTAGGGAAGGGCCAAGTCAACCACACCAAAATTATTATTGAAAGAGAAATACTTTCTGCCTGTTTCGTTGCTGGAAAGAGAAAATTATTTCTATTTTAGCAGAAGGAGCATGATACCGTATTCCAGACTGTAGATCTGCCAATATTGCCAAGTTATGAGGTCAGGTCACAATGAAAGCAGTAAGACAGGCTTCCTGAAATTGAGAACTTGGAAGGTCAAGACTTCAGAAGAACACAAATTTCTTTTGCACTACTTACATATTGCATTTTCAAGAGGATGTTTAGCATAACCAGGGAGATTAAGCTTGTCGTAGCAGTTTTATTTGCTAGGTTTTAAGTCTAAAAAGATACAGGTGTGTTCACAGTACTTCAGGAGATAAAGCTTGAAGGAAAAAGAGGAAAAAAAAAAAAAATGCCATGAATTCCAATATAACTGTGGGCTGGCAACCTTGACCCTGGGACGCAACACCTGGGTATGTTGGTGGCTACAGCTATCCTCAAAATTCTGTTGCTCGTGAATACACCGCTTTGTTAGGTACCACTCTAACTTCCTCTCTCTAATTAGTAATTTTCCTCAAACCTCTTTTCTTTGAAGTAATTTTAAATGTCCCTGGCATCACTCTTACTTCACACACACAGTGAACTTGCAAAACACTTCAGTTCTCTTGTAAATTGTCACATTTGGGCATATGATCTGTTCCAATACATGTGTCAGCTGTTGCTTTTTTGCTTTCTTTTTCCTCTCGTTGAGTGGGGTGGGGAGGAGCAGGGCAGGGAACATTCAAACCTGGTTTTCTTCTGGTATGGTTGTATACAGAAAGTTCTGCCTTTCTCCTTTGTCTCTAGCAAATCAAGAACAATTTCTTCAGTCCTAGACATTCACCTCTGGAATCAATTCATGAAAATTATGCAAGAAAATATTTTAAAAGAAACGGTGAAGAACAATATGAGATGACTCAAAACTTCAGGCAGCCCAAGCCTATTTGTCCATTGCAATGGCTCATTTGGTAATGAGCTACTAAACTTTGATAATACATCCTAAAGGCAGAATTGTAATAAAGCTGTTACAACTTTATCATTTGCTACTTTTCAACCATAAGTAAATAAAATACTTTTTCTCCATGAAATATCCTTATCTGAGGAAGTACATAGAACTTATTCCCTCTTTGATCTCTGACAGATGCCACTACCAGAAAAAAATCTAAAGTGGGATGTGCATAAAAGAAAATCCCTCTTAGCAAAAATGTTACAACTAGCCCAAACAAGCGTGGCAGGCGCAGAAGCCCATCGTAGAGGAAAAAAAAAATAATAACGTTAAGAAATGGATGTAAGGAAAGCAACATTAGCAATCTTAACATGGTTGTCTGCTTCAAGAAATTAAAGAACAGTTGGGTTTCTTCTAAACAGAAAAGAGAAGACTTTCAGTAAGTGATGAAGGATCCACACATTCAGACATATCTCCAGAAATGAGCGTATCAACTGAATATTACTCTCGTTATTTTTAAAAACTAGCCCAAATATTCTTATCACACTATATAACATGTTGTAAGATTTGGAGAATCTGTATGGATTCATTAAATACCCATATGAAGGGTATGTGTAACACAGGAGTAAAATCATATGCGAGGGAAAAGAAGATACCGCTCAAAGAAAATATGGGCAAGAATTTGTTTTCATATATTGCACCTTCTTGTTGAAAATGCAGTCTAATTTTACCAAGACCTTGAAATAAGCAACTATTAAACATTAATTCGATAGTTATTCAAAACATTATGCTGAGAGTACTCTTGCCTAAATAGAAGCACCAAAACAGAGCATTAAATACAGAAGAGCAGTAGCCCAAGTGAGGTCTCATTATAATTATGACATGGGGGGATTTTGCCATTACAATAGGTTCGATCTGATATGAATTAAGGTGATTAGCAGCAATCTGAGACTGCTGAAATAAAGCACAGCTAAAAATTAAGAGTCCCTAGAACAGTGAGCAACCAATATTTGCTGCAATTACAAATTATAAGGCAACTTGGTCTTTAAATCATTTTAAAGCGTCGTGTTTTTCAACTGCAAATCTTCACTGGCTCCTAGGGATAGAAGATGATATACAGAAAGCAGAGAAAGGGTGACACAAGTGTCTAGAGGAAGCTCAGCACCTTCAGACACCACACTAATTGTTTAGTGGATTTCATCCTTAAGATATCTTCTGGTACAAAAACTAGGGTGTTCCAGATGAGGATGGAGATTTGGGGAAATGTTCTAATCATGGTGCATTTGGTCAATGTTATGAAAAAGACTTCTGTGAATGCTAAATTCACAAAATAGCACTTCTCCTGCGTCCCTCCCAAAGAACCCCAACAACAGACCAAAAACCAAAGCAACAACCAACCACACACCAAACGACAACCTCATTCTCCAAGATGACCTCATTCTGGACTATGAAAAAATTATTATTAATAACTAAAAAAAATTTTTGGTACATTATTTGTAAATAAAGAACACTGCAGTGATGCCTCATTTTCAAGAGTGCAAGAACAGATTAATACAGAGTTGGGAGGTCTGGTTTTGTTCAAAACCCTCTTTCACACAGCAGCAAATGCAAAATCCTCTCTAAAATTTTCTTGGAAGTAATTTTTTTTCAAAGCTCTTTCAGGCTTACTGTGATGTGTCTGGGATAAGCTCTCATGTTCACAGTCTCCTCCACTTGCACATCTAGTCAGTCACTTCTCTGAGCTTATTCATATTAAAAAGCATGGCTTCATTTTGCATGGTGAAGTACACCTGAGCGTGGGACTAAAGCCAACACCAATTTGTAACAGAAGCATAGCTGTCTTTTGTGTGTGTTTTTAGAAAAAAAACAGAGGTTCTATTAACTTCAGCGGCATTTCATCAAAATCACACAACCACAAATGAAATATAATATTCTTGAATTTTTAAGTCTGCAGATAATTCATGTGAAGCTTAGAGAACAGTATATTAGCATAGTTATGAAGCAGATGCCAATTCAACACTTATGTATAATTTAACACACTATAACTTCCAGCAAGTATCCAGCCTTAAATGCATATACCAATCTAAATTATAGCAAAATTTTATATATTTCTTATTTACTTTTGAAACACACATTCATTCTGTTACACATTGAGGACCTGATTCTTTCTAACTTTGCTCAGCTCCTGTACTGCTATTCTCCTTGTAATTGCTTTTTTTTTTCCTGAGCATATTTGAGAATAAATTATTAGATGATTAAATGAAGGACCATACTGAGACAGACCAAAGTCCATCTAGTCTATTATTTCAAATCCAGCAGCAACCAACAGCTTACGTCTGGAAAGTGGTAAAGAATATTGCAACTATGTAATGACTTTTTTCAGGTGTAACGTCCCAGGCTTTAGCGCAGCTCAGGAACCTCTTAAGCCAGACACGGGATCATTGTGTTGCGATGAAACTGCAACTACCATAATTTAGCCCAAAGCAAAGTCCTGCAGTTAATAATCTAACGTTTAGAGAAACTCAAAAGTGAAAAACACAAGTGTTAGAGAAGAGGCAAAAAAAAAAAGGAACAGTTGTATCCAAAGAATAAATAATATTTAAAAAACAATCTTCTTCCATGGAAGCATTGTAATAAACATCTTTGGAGAGTTTCAAGGTAAATATTTTTGTTTTTCTTAAAAGTTTAAAGCCAGAACTCAGTCCTGCTCCTCTGTATGTGTGAGTATACACTCCCTTGGCTCCCCTGGTACACATGCAAGTCTTGTATATATAAATATATTTACCCCTCTCTCCATAAGAAAACCAAACAAACCGAATTCCAGCCCCTGCTCCCCAAACAGGTATAGATGCTATTTGGCATCTACACGTGTTGTATAGTTGTAAAACAGCTATTACTTAACGGCTTCCAAGAAAAACCACCCTTTAACGTTAATAATTGTTTTCTAAGATACGTTATAGAATCAACTTATTATTCAAGTTGGTTCAATGCCTATAGCAAAAGAAGTGCTGTCAGAACCCCCTAGTTTACTTCTTTTCAGCTAATACTGTACTTCAGGATTTGCACACTTCAAGCCATCAACTTCTCCTAGATTGCCATCCTCTCAACCATTATGGCTTCAATTCTACCTTTCAATGTTGCAAATTCTCCTTCCATGCTGCTTTTTCTTGAATTACATGGGTGAAAGACAGAGTTGGTTACAGATTATTTTAATGCTGTTATGTTAACAACACTTTGTTGAGATTAGGGGCCTGTCAGAAAGTCACCTGGTAAGGGTTTAGTCAGATTATTCTGATTTAACAACTACTGGAAATCTTTGACGACTCTTTTAATGCTCAGTTTAGTGACTAAAAACTAAAGGGAACTCAATTTTTACATATCATTAGAACTCTTTAACAGTCAATGCCTTATTATCAATGTTGTCAGTCAATGTATTGCTATATTATTGCTCTATTTTGACCAACAGGTAGCTCTGATTAACAAAGAGATATCAGGAATCATCCCAGAGCAAACTGAAAGCAGCGAGACTTGTAGATGTTTCCCTGTAGATTATGAAATGGACCATACAAACACTGGAAAAGCTCAAGTGGAGCCACAGCTGGGAGCATCGGGGTTACTTAAGGACATCACATCAGAGAGACTTGGAGAAGAGCAGACGTTGGTGTTAAAGGTAGGAAATAATCTTAAAATCTGGCTGGTTTAACATGAAAGTATAGACGGGTCAAAAAAACATTTAAAGCTCATCCATATTTAAGTCCAGTTTCAGGTTATAGAAGTAAGAGGTGAAGATAAGGTGATAGCATGAAAAGAAGAAAAGGTCTAGCAAGCATTTCGATACACTCAGTTCAGAGCAGTCAGGTCTGAGCTCAAGTTGCCAGTATCTTTGGTGCTGAGAACTGCCTGTTTGAACCTCGTTATTAATTACAGGGTCTATATGCATATTGAAGACTTGTTACCTACCAGTATAACTGCTAAAAACAGGGGGGTTTAAAGTTTAACCCTTAATAAAATTCCGTCTTCTGTCTCCCCTTTTTTTCTTTTTCTCCCAAGGAAAAACAAAGAAGCTCAAATATTTTACCTAATGTTTTGTCCCTTCCAAAATAATAGAATGAAAGACATTAGCAGCCAAGAGAATCTGACAATACTGGAACTTTCTGAAATGAGGTTTTGCATATCTCACTTGGCAGCTGGCAGCAGAATGTGACAAATGAGAATTCTCACTCCAAGCTGCTGGCTGCCAGTCATGAGTTATCTTATTCCTTGCAGTGAGAGCAGACCACAGAAAAACAGGCAAGCAAATAGGCCAGAGATACAGGGAAAAGACTGGAGACAAATTTAAAGAAAAAACCAACCCACTAAAGAAACCAATCAGATGATGAATGTGGTGGTACTTGTACTCTCGATGCTTTATTTAGCACTGAGAATTCTAATGTCACATTAACACAGGCTTTAATGAAGGTTACATAAAATGAAAAACATGGTCCTTACTGTGGGCAGGTTTTAATTTGCTCTTCAGTTAATTTGAAGTGTGTCAACTTTTAATTGTTCTTTTGAAGAAACAGATGACTCACTGAAGCTGCTTATTATAATGCATGGCCTATGGCTAAGCCCAGGTGGCACCTATCAGACCATCTTCTAGTTGCGGTATTAATGACTTCAGATATATCCTGGCCAAACAAACACTTTCAATTTAAACCATAAACTAAGCTCCCCTTCTCCCTCAAAGGAAGAATTCAAGTGAGGAACAATGCGTCTCATTTTCTCCTGTGCTCAACATGACACATATGTCTTTGCTCCAGTTTTTTCTGCGTTGTGACTTCCTACTGTCAAGTTGATTTTTGTGTTGCCCTCTTAGAACCTCCTCTTTCCCAGTCTCTTAACCATTCACAGGCCATTGATTTGTTATTACAATTTAAGCATTCACTTCACAGACAAACTCCTACTATCCCCACCTCAAAGTGGCAACTGGTAACCAAGGGAGAGCCCAGACAACGTGGCAGAATTTCCAGAAGACCGTTTCCTTAAGGGAAACCATTGCAACAACAGCTAGAAACAGAGAGAGCAGTTTCCTAAGCGGTCCGGAGAGCTAGACTGAGTATTATTTTCTACGTTTTCCTCCAGCACCATAACGCCGTTCCCCCTTTCACAGGGCCTGCATTTCCTCCTGCAGCCCTGGGACCTGCAGAAAGCAGGCTGCCCGCAGCCAGCCTCTCCTCACAGCAGCTTGAAAGCAATTTAGGTTAATGCTCAAAAGGAGGGTGGCCAAAACGGAGTAGGCCATTTGTAGCTTTTCTTAGGTGCCTACACTCCTCCCCACTGCCCTCTCAGCTGACACAGTCAGTCCAGACCCAAGTATCTTGAATCAACTATGCTTAATATTTTTACACTAGAAATAGGTAGAAATTTTTATGGTTAGTTCCACTGAAGTTTGAAGAAGCAACAGATCAAGAAATAGCTAGCACCACCACCTATTGGCGAAAACAGGGAATTTTAAGGTATTAACTTATTATTATGTACATTTATATTTGTTAATAGTTCAGGTTTTAGGGCAGATATTGTTAATTCTAAAAGTTAGGTGTGTATGCTTCAAACTAAAAGTCCTAAAAATTACAGATTGCTTGTTTAAGGAAGGAAAGAAAAAGGGAAATAAGTACTACAGCTTTCTATAATCTCTTTGTGCAACAGTGATGATGAAATGAAAGCTGGGAGCTGGATACCATATCCATGTGGTTTCTTAGGCTTTCTTTAATTTTTATATATGGATTTACTTAAAGTTTAGAAAGACTTAAAAATGTTACTTATTGCTAGACTACAGCAATTACAATCCCTGAAAGGGATTTATGACTTTGCAGGCATTCCATGACAATACACAGGAACTTCTCAGAATAATATGAGATTTTAGAAAGCAGGAGAAAAAAAAATAAAATAGATGACATCTATTATCTTCTTAGTATCTTGCAGTTGTGAGGATTCTATTAAGATTTACTCCAATATAATTTAAAAAAAAAAAATCTTGTGGCTGATTACTTTTGCCTTCTAAGATTACAGAGTTAGGATTTTTTTTTACTGAGTATTAGCTCCTGACATACATAAATATCTTTGAGGATTAAGAGAGTATGAGATTTTTTTTTTCATTGACACCATTATCTCCTACTTATCTGTCTTTCTTTTTACCTATCAATGCCTTTAAGAGCGGAAACTCCTCAGATTAAGAGACACCCCAGGACTGTGCTGATCACTTCAAATCATATAAGTCACAGTATAATATGTTATTTAGGTAAACAATAAATTTTGCTAAATGCTATTTATTGAAAACTGGGATTCTTCCAGTATTTCCTAACAGCATGAGATGTAAGTTAAAGAACCTAAACATATTTAAATAGCCATGTGAAAAGCTGATTCTGCTTTGGACTGGAATCTGACATCTAATATTTAAAGGTAGTGCTTAATAAGATAGAATAAAACATCTTGGAAATGGATCCTCCCAGTAAGAGGAATAATAAAACTTGACAGAGCACGCTTACCTCAACATGCACTAGTTCAGCAGTGTAGTCAGTGAAGATGCTTATAAGTATTGTTTTGAAAGATTACTTAATTTTCTCCATCATTAATAAATAACTTCTTTTGAAGCACTTACAGAAATTCTGACTGTCACTTGCCTAGGATCCAACTGCTTCAAATAAAAAAAAAAAAAAATAATAAAATAAATAAAAAAAAAAAATCGCTGTTGCTGATTAAAGCCTTGCTGATGTTTAGTGAAGCCTCCTTGTTTTCGCACATAGATAATGTCTGGAGAAAATCTTGGATTAAAAAAAAAAAAATTACAAAAAAAACCAGAACAAATACCAGAGCTACTTATGTTCATTGGCAGTAAAACAGAGGGAGCCTTAAGGCATATTCCTTGGATAACTTTTTCTGCAGTAGATCAGTTTCCCTTAGAAGAAAGCTATTTCAAAGTGACAGAGCAAGACATCAGATATGGAAAGTTTCCAGAAGTTACCAGAATGAATCAATGTATGAAGATCAGGCAAGAGCAAATTCGTGCTTGAAATGTAAAGAGATCTTGGTTGGTTCTTGAAAGAGCAAGGGACTTAACACTCTAGTGCCTTCAGCAGAGGATGGAAAACCACGTGACTGTTGCCAATAACATTCTTTCCCATCCTGTGTCTGAATACAGACACTGTAATCCCATGGGCAAAGGTTAAGACCCCAGGGTAGTGTGAGCACACGGTCTCATCTATTAACTGTGGTATTGGTGCAGTTTAAAACATGATTCTGTGTGATGTGTTCCAACTTTCTTGGATATTATCCATTTTAAAACATCCGGAAGACACAAGGATAGTTTGATGGTCATCACATAAGTAGAAGCTGATTTCTGATGACAGCTCAGCCACCTACCTTGGGACCTTATGTCCATTACAAGAGAGAGGCTCTTACAATAGGTATTCAGAATGCCTACTTGTAGAGCCCTCCTCCCTCACCTTACCATTTTCATGAAGCGTTCCTTGGTCCTGAGCGATTGCAGTCAGTTTAAAGCACATCATTCTACAGAGAAAATTAAGGATTTCCCCACTTGTGCCAATTTACATATATCCACAACAAAATTCATTTGTTGTTTTGTTGTTCAGTCGGTCTCACGTCCTGTTAATCCCAAAAGGGACGTGCAGAAAACTTAAATGCAGTGTTGTGCAATCACCACCATCAAAACAAATTGCCCCCCTCAAAGCAACCTGCTCTTACATCTGCATGCAGATATTATGTTCAGAAACACAAACCTCAGCACCTCCTGCCTGCCCTCCCCAGACTGCACAAATGCAACCATACAACTACGTCTCACATGCAGGTTTATATATCCTAATCAATCAGGCTGATTTTAATTAATCCTAATTGTCCTATTAAGGTTCCTGGCTAACAACAACACAGCAAAAAGGATTCCCTAAGCAGCCTAATTGACTTAATCAGCTCCTTAATAATCCTTCTTCAGGCCTTTAAAATGAACTAACCTCCGGTTCATTTTAATAAGCATATTGAAGAGGAAGATAAAGCTAAATTCTTGATCCTAAGAGTCAGATTTTATCATGGCAATGAAGAGCATGGGAGGCAATAGATACGTTGGGATCCATAGATAGAGAAGAGCTGCATTAGAAGGATGTCACCAGCTTTTCTCCAGGCATGTAGGAGCAACGGAAGAAGTTTAAAGAGCTCTAGCTGCATTTTCCCACAGGGAAACATGGGATTGTAATCTTAGAGTACAATTAGTGTTGTGGATGAGTCTTCAAAGGCTAATTGGAGGTACTGTAGGTACCTTCATGAATTAAAACATACAGTCATGAATTAAAACCTCTATAAATTAAAAATACCCAAGTTACACTAATGTGTGAAAAATTAGCAAACAAGTTTTACAGTATTTCTAGTACTGAACTTCTGGCAGTATATAGATTTAACCTGTGCAGAGAGAGTTACACAATTTGGTTCTGGCAGTGATTTGTACCCTACTTTGCACGAAGAAAAACGCTAGATGTTTTTGCGTGTCAAAAGTCATGTCAGCGTTCAAGAACTCCAGCTGTGCAGCTTACTCCTCCCGCATCTTCCCTCATTACTCTTGTATATCTCACAGTAGAAGTATTCCTGGCATTATACAGACAAATGACATGATTTGTTCCTGACCTAAGAATTCTGTCAACTGGGGCTTTAGGTCAAGATTTTTCACAATTAAGTGTTTAGAAATGCATATGAATCTCAACAGGATTTTCAGAATCACCTGTATGTGTCGGGATTTTTTTCTTGTCTTGGGGTGTTTTTTACAAGTTTTACAAAGTATTCTAAAGCACACAAGTACATGTAGATAAATGACCTCCACACACACTATATTTGCACAGAATACATGTAAATCGGACTTTATATTCACTCATTTCACTGAAGACAGCGAGCTCAGCACAGGGTTAGTATGTGCAAATTAAAATGAAGGATCTTAATCATAGTTATGGTGGCACAAAGTTTTGCTTCTGATCCTAGGAAATATTTATTAATACAAGTAGTCGTTAGTCCCTCAAGGATTTGCACATTAGCTGTGTGTCAGGAGGTCTACAAGTGCAAGCCAAAGTTATGAAAGGTCAATTGCAAAAGCAACGTGCATTATTTTCTTTTGGCCTTCTGATTTATTAAACACTAAGTTATTGGAACTAGGTAGCATGAAATGAATTAAGACAACAAATTAGGTGCAGCATTGCTTTTCTTGAAATTATTCACACCTTAAAAGATCTGAGCATCTTGATGAAATCAAGTTTGGCCCAACTCAGACCATGCAGAGTGATGTCTTTCCTACAGGCTGCCCAAAAGTGCTCTCTGCAAAGACTTCTATGAAAGCCAAATGCATCCTGAGAAAGCAGGATTTTGAATTAAAAAAGAAAAAAAAAAAAACCAAACAAAACAACTGAATCACTTTCCATCCAGTCTGCATCTATCCAGACAACCTTCAGATGACATTAGCTTCTCCTCTTTCTCAGTGAGAGCAAGAAAAGTCTTGAGGTACCAACAGACACAATGAGCAATTCCAAAATGGGCCAACTATCCCATTTAGTCAGTATTAGCAGTATTCCCCAGGCACTCTTTAGAACCAACACTACAGTTGCTCGAGATGTGTGGATAAAGTTCTCAGCACGAGTCATAATGGTAAATAGCAACATACCATTCACAAGAGTCTCTACTTACACAAGGGGGTAATTATCCTACTTGGAAATCCCCCAGTTCAAAAGATGATGCGATTCTATCCTCTTCATAACAATTTATTCCCCAAAATGAAAGCTAGAGGCTATGTAAAGCATTAAAAAGATACTCCAGTCAGTAAAAGTCTACAGAGAGCAGTTTCCTTTACAACGGTTGCAAGCTTCAAGACTGAAAGTGCTAGTCATACAGAAGTTAGTTTTCCAACAGTTTTATTATGAGTCAGTTGAGGTATTTCCTTCAGTGACTTAATCTAGGCTTACTATGGGCATTACAAATTAAGAAGTTCTAGCAGATGGCAAGAAACCTCTTCTTTACCTTGATTATCACACTCAAGAAATGTGCAAGAGTGTAAGAAATGCCCCGAGTCAGAGACATTGCCTACCTAGCCCAGAAGCCTGTCTTGGATACAAACAGCAGAAGAGGACCAGCAGGAATAATCTTGCTGAGTCTGTTTAGTATCCATTTATACAGTTTGCCCATAAATGTAGTTTGTTTTCTGAACCTGCTGATTCTTTCTGCTTCCACTGCCTCCTGGAACAGCAAGTTCCAGAGGCCAGAACCACTAACCCTACCTATGACAGAAGAACACCGCGCCCCGCGCCCCATATCTGCTTTAAGCTGATCTCCTACTAGCATCATTGAGTATCCAGAGTTCTTCTGTTACAGGAGTCAACAACTGTTCTGTATTCAGCTTACTGGCCACCTCTGTAACTTTGTAAACTTCTATCCTACAGTACTCTCAGCTTTTCTTCCTTCCAAAGTGAAGTTTCAGACTTTTTACTCTTTCACAGTACGGTGCTTGTCCTGCTCTGCTGCAACCATGTCCAGGAAGACCAGAGCAACACTCACGATGTCATTGCAACAAGGCTTTATTTTGTGCTCGGAATACCACGGCGGTATCAGCATTCACGCAGAATTTCATTTTCACTAATTTGACATCAGATTCAAGTGTGTGATAATTCTTGAAAGGTCTTTCTGTTCACAGTGGAAGTGCCTATGTCATCTTGGACAAGAACATTCGATAAGGACCTTTTACATATTTCAGACTTTTCTCTTTTTCTCTGTAATTTAAGAGAAGGTCTCCTCTCAGACTGTGTGTAAAACAGATTAAGAAAAAAAAAAACAAAAACCACAACCCTGCCTGGCTATCATTACCAAGTGGAACTAACAGCACAGAAAACATTTCAATCTCTAGACTGTAGAGAAGCACAGAGAAAAGTTTTCTGGATCCTAGTATCCAAGACAGTCTTTGTCAACAGTACATGGATTATATACTCTTTCTCAGGAACCCCTACTATTAATTAGGTACATGGGAGAGAGATGAGCAGCTGAACACACAGGTAAAGCTGCATTTCAAAATGTTTAATTAGAGAATCAGATTTCGAAGAGGTGCTGAAGCTTCAGAACACTGCTAGAACTGCAAAAGCACAAAAGCCAGCCAGTCTAAATGATATATTTCCTTAACTAAAGAATGTCATTTGTTATTTTTTTATCCACAGAAGTAACCAGGTAAAATGTGAGGTTTTTTTTTTTCAGGCAGTGAACAAAAGAACTGACAGAAGTGGAGATCAAATCTGAAGTTAAATACAAGTACATCATTCAGAAATGATGATGCTCACATATAAGTATTAAAGATATTGAAAAATGGAAGTAATTCTGCCGTTATCAAGCATGTACTACGTTACTGGAATTATCACAAATGAAAAGTGATTCCATAGAAGCTCTCAGAACAGTACATCAAATAAACAGCTGAGAAAAGCATGAGATTTTTTCCACGATTGGCTGAGTTCCCTAGGGATGGCACACACCTGTAAAGTTGAACTGATGGAAAGAACTGGATCTTTGGTATTTCCATTTGGAATTAGAACTAGTCAGAAAAAGGCAAAACCCCCAAATCCCAACAAAATCCAGATTTTCATATTTTGTCCCTATGACAAAAGCTTCTTTTGGGTCTTACAAACAGAAGAAGTAACATTTTCTTTCTGCCCCAAATCAGGTAGGGAACAAAAGCTATACTTTCAGTAAACACAGGATTATGGAAGAAAAAAAAACAAACCACCAACAACCAATCCCCACACAGCAGAACTCAGATCACAGTCCCTGTGCAGTCTACTCTATAGCAGACCGTACCAGCAACACCACTCAGATTGCAGAATTCCAACCAGTGTGCACAACGTGTGCAACATTCCAATTGAAATATGATGCTGCTCCTGCAATGGTGTTTCTTCAGAGGGGGAACTAACTTAATTTTTTCTTACCAAACACCAACCCAAAACATGCAAACATTTTTTGTATCCATCCCTTACACCTCACAACCATATTCTTGACACTTTTATCAAGTAAATTGCAGAGACCTTGATATTTGCCTATGTACGAGCATCCTGAACTAGTAACAGCTACTTAAACCTAGCCTCATTTTGGGAATAATTGCTTTACTGTATTTCAAACATGCGTTACAAAGAGACCCAGCAAAATTCAAATACTATTTGTCCCTCTGCTGTACATTGGAGAAAAACATTCCAGCTTAAGCGTTTTGAAAGTATTTAATCTTTCAAGCTCACTTTGATAATGATTTCAAACTGATATGATGGTATGAATAATTCCTCTATGAAAGGCAGAAAAAGCGTCACAGTGTTTAGACTTTGTATGCAAATATAAATTATCAAACTGCTGATTAACATAAAGATTTTGGTTGTGGTAATAGCCAATTTGCATATGTACCCTGTCTAATATTTCTTAAAAGTTAGAACATTTCACATTTAATTAGGAGCAAGATCATCCAAATAGAATCCAGGCACCTGAAGCTGATTACTTTTTAAACCTTTTATTCTGTAGTTTTGCAGGACTGACTTAATGGAAGCAATGCATTGCCAGGCTCAGGATGAATTTTGATGTGCTTACTGTACATTAATAGCCCAAAGAAATTCAACATTCGGTTGCTGTTGAAATGAAGCTCCTGTAAAACGTGCTACCATTGTTCCATTCAATAAAGGTCAAGCTGTTAGTTGACTGTCATTAGGCATAGTCTCCTGACTGCTTAAAGGTTATATAAATATTAAAGTTTATGAAGACAGCTAGGAAACTTTATTTTCAAATATCTGCCACATTATTTTTATCTTTTCCTGGAAAAAAATTACTCATCATTCAAGAGGGCTATATGCTTTTCTTTTGAGACAAGTACATCCTTTTCCATAAATAATGGCTTTTTCCAAAATCACAGTGAGCAAATAAGAGGATAAAAATCTCAGCCAAAAGTGATGATTCATATGCTTATTAAAAAAACCCCAAATCACCCTATGACTTCATTTCATTTACCTAGACTCTGAACAGTGTGACTTTCATTATTAGGTTACAATAGATCAAGATTTACGTTCACACTAACGTTACCCTCATTTCCATTTATATTAAACTAGTATTTGTTTTTTAAAGGAGGCACATGAATGAACAGAAACTTGCCCAATCTCTGTTTGTTCAGCTTGTAACTTGCACAATAGCAAATTCAATCTTGTTAGCAGGCTTATTCTTCCACTGTAGAAGTTACCCGAATTACAAGGAAGTTTAAATCTGCATAGGCTACACGTTTATGTCAAAGGAAAAATATTAGGGATGGGTGTTCTGACTTGCGCTAATAAATTGCATGTAACTGGCTCATTTCAACTATCCTCTATTTTATTACAGAGCTAGGAGAAATTCCTTCATTTGACAATAGCAAATGGAAGTTCCTCTGACAACACTGAAGGAATAGTAATGAAATTGCATTTCCCACCCCCTGCTCCACCAATTGCTAAGGCAATTTGTCACCCCAACATCTGTCCTTGCCCGCTGATCAGGGAAGTAAGGGGCAGCCAGCACTCCTGGTGTGATACCCTGGCCACAAGCAATTAATGTAGAAGTTATCAGTGATCTTAATTGTTCATCTGAATTACATTCCTAGCCTGGCTACTCACTGGCTCTGCGCTGCCCTCAGCAAGCTGCTTATACTCTCTTTTGTTTTCAACTCCCCTGCTTGTAAAAAAGAGAGAAAAAGAGTAGCTCTATCTCATAAGGATACAGGGAGTCTCATTTCTGCAACATTTCTAAGCGTGAACTTTCAGTAACATTATCCGAACAAAGTCAGGGGAGCAAAATACCTGCTGAAACAAGCTGAGTATCTTGTAAACCACAGTGATCTTATTGACCTAAGATTCCAGGGAAAAAAAGATGCAAGGTGCTGTTTATTTGTTCTGTTTCCCTCAGTAACAAAGACAAAAAGACGTTCTTCAGTGTTGCTCACTTATCGCAGAGCAAAACAAAAAGGAGCATTCAGATATGTGACTAATCAGAACATGTGCTATTATTGGATGCATCTGATGCCATTTTTTCCTTTACCAAATCCTTTAAAAACATCGAATAAAGGCATTTTTCAAGCTCCTGGTCACTCGCTATTTTTTATGCTTGGGCTTTTTTTTTTGCCAAAGACATATTGGCACTGCTTATAATTCTGGTTATCTAATCTGTGTCTTATTAATGTAATAAGAAATATCTCCAATTTCTTTACATATTTAACTGGTTGACAGTTGCTTCTTCATGGCCACATTTGCTTCTCTACCTCCTACACAATCTTCCTACTAACCTCCCCACTCCCCAAAGAACAGGAAAAAAAAGTGGAGGTTTTTGTTCAGAAGAAAGTTACATTTTTCAGAAGTAAAGGGAAGACTAAATTGCCAAACAATATAATAGACAACAGCTAGAGAAAGCAAACAAGTATTATTTCCACCATGATTTGATTTTTTCATAATGCACTGAAGGGGATTATATGCTGTCACATTCCTCAACAAGTTGAGAACAATCATTTTCTAATGAAATAAGGAGTGTTTAGACTGTCACAGTGTGGCTAAAAAGTTATCCTACATTAAAGGGAAAGTAAATACAAAAATGTTTTCCTGCGTCCAAGAGCACCATTGAGAACTGGAGCGCGAGATCATTAATTTCTGTAAATAAAGAATATTCTAAATATTTCTCTAAAGGAGTTTTGTAAAAATTCAGGTGTCATTAAGATAGAAAGCTATTTTTTCCTCCTAGAAAGCTGACACCCTGGAACTTCTATGGAAATTACTATCTGAAGAAAGATAAGAACAGATATAAAAATAAGTGTCTGCTTAGCCATTAACTGTATCTTGCAGGTATTTCAGCAGGATGATGAAAATTTCCCTTGCTTTCTTTGGAAATATTCCAGTAGAAAGCAATTACAATTCCCTGTCATATCAAATTCACGTTACACATCAGCTGGGATCTCTGCAGTTTAACCACCTAAGCTAGCGTTGAAGACTGGGTGAAGGAAAACCCACCAAGCTGAAGGCCTGATCTACAAGAGGTTACTGAGAACTTTTTCCCTCCTAGAATGGTATTCACTTCCAAGATGAGTATCAATCTGTGATTTCTTTTTCCAAAAATTAGTTCATATGACAAAATTCAAATGGAATAACAGAGCTTAAGTACATTCTGTGTCTTCTGCCTCGTAGCCATCATCAGCTGCCTTTTCTGAGGATTTGTACTTACAGGCACAGACAGAAAATCATATGGTAAGGATGAGAGGCGGATCAACTGTCAAGAGGCTTAACAATATATTGGACGGGCTCTTTCCAGTGAGCCTTATTAATGCTCTGTCATGCTGAGATACTACCAATACTGATTTTATATAATTAGACTTCTAAGGTCCATAAATAAAAAAAGAAATTGTGGTGCTTCTGAACTATGACTTTTCTTAAGCTTTTGAAAACAGAGGAGGATGGAGTACACTTGAGATTAAGGCTAGGAGGGAAAGTGCCTTCCTAGAGCAACTGAGAAGGTACCAACTTAGTATAGTTTATTCTTATTAACCGAAACAGTCTGACCAGAATAATTAAGTACAGTTACTATTGAAGGACATTCACTATTTTCCATTAAAACCTTAAGACGTTTTAGGAAATGCCAGACTACTGGTTTTACCATGATCTTACTAGTTTACATCCAAAGGAAATATTGCTCCCTATTTAGATGGCAAGGACCCTTGGGTTTCCCTCATTTCAGTGCTAGGATGCAATGTGTCATGAGGAAATATGTCAACCCCATTACTGAACTGAATTTTAGTCAATTCTCTTGTATTTCACAACTTAACCCAAGCTCCCTAAATGTATTTTTTACACCTGATATTGATTTCAAACACAGCAGCTGCTGCTAATATTTCCCATCACCCACAGCCCAAATAATTTTAGATTATTAACACATCCCTCATTGCAATATTTAATCATCTTTGCTCCTCGATCTAGCAAGTCACTACACAGAGGTAGGCCAAGTTTAGTGTTTAGTGCTATCTTCAGTGCTCAATACTTATTTCATATAATTATTATGCTATTTACCATTCACACCATTATGTGAGCAAAACCATGAATATACAAAAATCTTGTTGTCCAGTTATGGAAAATGGGCCTTATACTTAAGATCTTTCAGGACCTCTAGCAAAACAAAAAAACAACCAAACAAAAAAAAAGCCAGTCAGCTGTAAGGTTGCAAACACACACTGCAATTACAAGCAATTGAATCGTAACCCTTAAACATCACTTTTTAATATACTGCCAAACACTGGGTTAATTATCAAAGTTATTATGCACCACACACCTTTCAGAGGTACAAAAATAATTGAATTTTCCCATAGACATATCAGCTCCAAAGAATATCGTACCAGATCTTCAAAAAGAAAATTAATTATGTATTTAAATGCACAAAACCAACATACTCAGGCAGACAACAAAATGGTTTAGTGAAAAAAACATTATAGCATTTTGATGTTTCATTTTTAAGGTTACTATATCTAATAAGAAAACTCAGTGCAAGATACAGGCTGTGAAGCAAGGTAACAAATTAATGACTATATAATGGGCCTGAAGGGGGAAACAGAAGAGAAAAACAACATTTTAAACAGCAGCAAGTCTCCATGAAACCTTTCCTAAAGATGTGAGCTCACTGCAAGGAAGAAACTGTTGCATAGTACAGTGAACTTGCGATCTCAAGTGATTGTGATGACTAAACCCAACTAAAAAAAAAAAAAATTACGTTACAAGCATTTATTCATGCTTAACTTTTTCAGCGTAACCCTTCTAGCCACAGTAAAAGTATATTTGCTTCTTAATTTTGTATTATTTTTCATGCTGTAGTTAAGCCAAAATTCTTTCTAACAAAGGATAATCCCTTTCAGGTAAAGGGCACTGATCTTTGATAAGCCAAATGTTTAGATTAATAATTTACTGCATCAGTGTAAGAAGATATATTAGGTTGAAGAAGCAGAAGAATGGGTCCCACAAACTCATCTCCATTCCAGTTGTTTTGGGAGCGATACAAACACAAACCAGTTCTCCAGCTCAGAAGTTGTTTATATAAACCTGCTGGCATAACCTGGTGGTATTATTTCCTTTCACTGTCTTCTGTTTGTTGCCTGTAGGGGATTCTTTTGTTTGTTTTCCTGTCAATGGTGATTGCAATGATTGATGGTAGGCCATTTGAAATAATGAATTACAGTACAAGAAAAATTAAACTGTACATAATATAACCAGAGCTAATCCTGGATCGATAACCTGCACCTTCAAAAGGTACACAGATACTTCTATTATGGAGAAATCACAGTGAAGCATGTTTGGGAGTTACATAATTTCTGAGTTTGTAAGATTTCATTAATTTCTGATGACGTTTAACAATGTACTTATTAAACCATTTCAAAATGGTTTAATAAATAGTGCATACTGGTAATCTTAAAATCTCTTATCTCCTTCAGAACGAACCACTTCTATATTGGAACAATACTTAAGGGACGGGGGAAAAAATCCCAAACTTTTAATATTGAACTTTCTAGAACTACACTACCGTCTTAAAGATCAAAACCTTTACATAAACATGTGGATCAATACACACTTTGGACACTTCCGTCTCTCAGAGGAGACGGAATAGCTCAGCAGAAATATGTTCTGATGGCTGAAAGCTCACAGGGAGAATTTTTTCCTAAGGACTACATTAACTGTGATCTACCTTGTATCCCTGCTAAGTTTCAATGTGGAGACTCCTAGTACCTAAAAGGAAAGTCTTTATAGGAGACGACTAATCAGTTTCAGATGTTTTCACATCGCAAATTAATGTGGGTACTTAACACACCATAAATTCAACATTGCTTATTAATCTCATTTATAGATAAAACCTAATTAAATGATGCCACTGTAGTTATTTTATACTATTAAATAGCTGGCATGTTTAAATGGGTGCCAAAATTGCTGTTGATGCACATTTGTCATCTCTAAGATATTCGGACCACATTTGCTCTGTTTGTACTAAAACGACTTTTAGTCTCAGAGTTGTCTGAGCTACGAATTCAAGTCAAAACATGAAAGTTAATCTCACTGCTTTATTGCTTGCTTCCACTTGTCCAACATGGAAGTAGAATCGGTTGTTGAACTGGAACAGTTAGCAGAAGTGCCAGAAGAGAGCCCAGCTAAAACGCACGCAGTGCTGCTCTCCCTGCTGTGGGACTGTCACAATTAAAAACTAGCAGCTACTTCTTTCTTATTGAAATGCACACTTGGAACTTAATTACATACAGGCAGCAGTAAAGATTTTCTAGTTTTAAGTGCAATTTTTCTCCTAAAAGCAACGTTTTCCTACCATATTTTCAAAAGGACGACTCTAATGGAAGAATATAATACTTGTTATAGTAACGTCTCTGATTAAAAGAGAACTGCCGCAGTCAGTGATTTGCAGCGATTTATTCGGTGATATAGAGAATTAAAAACTTCTAGAACTCATTTCGTGTACTGCAGGTGACATGATTGAATATTACTGTAGGACCACAGCTCCCAGAGGGTTTAATCGATATGTTTTTATGTTTTCCTATCATATCTGCTTTGCTTTATTTCCTCTGAGCATGCTCTGAACTATAAGGAGTCGATGTTTTATATTCAAGCAAATATGAAGAAGTGGTGAACACAACTGCACCGATTCTCATTTAATTTGTTATCTATGATGCAAAGCACATTGTAACAAATTATATTAAGGCAACTATTAACAATAGCCACCTCCATTCCCTTCCAATGGGCTTATTTATTAAGAAAAGATCTTTTCTCCAGAGAGTCTGGAGTATTTTTATACAGTACAGAATTGCGGAAGTCTGTCTGAAAGGCTTACTTGTAAAAAACCCCAAGAAAACAAACCAAACACCACCCCCAACCGACACCTGAATCACAAGTCTTACCCAGAATACTCTGTTATTTTTGCCATGCTTTAAAATACCTATTTTGCTTTCATCAAATATACTGAAATTAATTCATTTAATTCAAATACAATTTAACCGAAAAATTAACAAAGATTACTTTTAAGGTCAGTTCAGAGCAATGCGGTGATATAAAGAAATTACAAAGAATTCATGACAACGTAATCCTTCCTACAAGTTATATTATTGTCTTGCTCTCTAAAAATAATTTATAATTCTATGATATTTACTTGTGATGGTACTTTTTATTTTCATGTATTTTTACTTTTCATTTTTATCCACAAAGTGCTGTGATTTAAAGGCTATTATAAATCAGAAAGCTCAAAGGCTTAAAGATTTTTTTTTTTTGTATTGAAGGAGAAGAACATAGGCAAGGCTGTGTTCTTAAGTTACAAGGACAGTGGTAGCACGGAATTTTTCACCAAACTCACTAAAACTTCAAAATTCAAATTGAAAAAATGAAGTCATGAGACACAAGTATTGCATTAATCTTTAAAATGCCAAGATTTAGCAGGACTGTGTTGTAGACAACCAGTTCCAAAAAGTTACATGAGCACACCAATAAGACCAACATTTTCCAATGACCCGTCCCATGTTACAAATACCTTTTTAAGGAGCAAATGGATTTGGGGCATAATTGTGGTGAATAAGCTTTTTTGTTGTTAATGCAACTGAAGGATAATTCCCAGGACAAACCATCCATATTTTCTCCTCTGTCTTCTAATTATTTTTCCCAGAAGTACTAGTGTTCACACATAATGAGTAATCAGACATAAGGGTCAAATTAAAAGCAAAAGCTCATTTTCACACCTGCAATTTCTCTAAAGTTGAAGTGAAGACCTGACAAGAGTACACATCACATAGTGTAGATTTCAGCGATCCCTAAACGTTAATATAGATGTGAAAATTGTAACTACGTAAAGTTAGGCTAACAAAATAAACAGTTGTAAAGGACGAGTTTCTGCCTGTTTAAATCACTGGCTGTAGGACCTGGCCACTTGTATTGCTTCAGTATGAGGACTGGCCATCTTCTCTGCAGGTGTATTCGGGAGAATTTTTAACATGATTATGGTTTGGTAAACTGGAAGAGAGATGTTTTCTTAACTTGTTGTAGGAAAATACTAAAATGCATGTGCCTTAATAGCAGGAGTTGAGAAGGATACGTCAGGAAAATGGAGAAGTAATAAGTTAAATGATAAAGGATTCTTGCTGCTGTTAACAGTCCTTTGATAATAGTTTCTGTATGTAGTAAAAGCAATGTATAAAGTCTGTTTGTAACAAAATGAATAGAAACATTATTTCCCTCCACACACAACAAAGAGCAGCAAAAATAAGGGTTTCTCCTACTTACGTGTTTTGATACCAACTTTTGTGTTATAACCCAACTACTGATTCTACCACCCTTTGTAGTTAGCAACTCAAACACAAGATGCTGAATTATTTTACCCTATTGATACTGAAGCAAAATGGACCAAAAAACCTCGTAGCAGACACAGTAAAGAAGTCAACAACATAACTGGAAAATGTTCTTTACAGAGAGCTAGCACTGGCAAATTTCTGCATTACTAACAAGTTGAAAGCAGGTGTTGCCCTTAGTTATGAGGTTCACATGTTACAGCTTTTCAGGTTTTTTCCACCAGATGGCAGGTGAAAGTTTTGATTTCCATATACAAATCTGTTCTAGCAAATTATATGAGTACTACAGTTCTTATAAGTAGCATCTTGAGTCATTTTCACTAAATGCTTTGATTCACTCAGAGGCAGGTCACTGTAAGGTTCTGGTTTCTGGGTAGTGGTAACTTTTAATTTCAAAATTTAAAATCCATCAACTAAAAGCTTAAAATGTGCTGAACCATTCAGATTACATTGTCTTGGAAAAACAAGATTGAAGAGGAAAACGATTTTGTAGCAGAAAGTGATCTATTTCTGTTACTAACAATTTTAAATACAGCCAAGATTATAAGAACACACCGTAATTCTTTTCCTCCATTATATTTGCTCACTTCAGAACTTGAGTTAACTCTCTCAAGCTCATTCTCCTTTTTTTCTAGTTGTTCTACATCTCTAATATGATGATTAACCTTGAGAACAAAACCATCATTGGGAAATGCTCTGAAAGTTCTTATTCCTCCTGGTTTAAAAATGAACTAGAAATTCAATTAAAAAAAAAACAAACAAACCAGAATGTTTCTGCAAAACTTTTAAGTCCATGGCCTCAAACCTGTAAAAAATAGTTTTCTCTCTCCACATGAAGTGTCTCCAAAGACAAAAGGGGTTCAGTGTCTCTCTCTTCAGAACAGAAAGACCTTAGGGCTAGCACAGGGTGGAACAGCTCCAAGAATGTTCTTACAGCACATGAACATCAGTGGTTTAGTTTTCGATCCCCCAGTTGCCCCCACTTACCATGCTGTTGTTCATCTCAAGCAGACTCAGGACACCAGAGCTGTACACTTCTCAGACAAAGCTACATGACCACCTCTCACGTGCTCCAGCCTCTAATGAGCATTTAGGCTAAAGCTGGTGTGAAGTAAAACTTCTGGAAGGCTGGTAGGGTGGGACCTTGGCTCATCAGTCCCAGCTGCTTCACTCAACAGCTCTGCTGCACCTGCCCTAAGCAATTAACTTCTAGACACTGAGGCAAGCCACAGGCTTTGTGATTTAGCAATCATTACTAATTGTGCTGCCCACATTTAAGTAGCCTTAAAAAAGTTTTTTTTAAATAGTCAGCCTTCCCCAAAGACAGAATAAATGTTCAGAACAAAAATATTAGGGTTATGTGGAAATAAAGAGTATGTTGTTGCAGTGGGGCATCAAAATTATGGTAGCTTGGTCACTTTTCCTGAATTTTATCTCAATCCTCTGCAGTTTCAATATCTGGCCTTTTTCTCCTCTATTCTGCTACTTCAATATTTCAGAAAGAGAATTTACAAAAAACAGGACATGGAATGGAAAATTACCAGGCTGCTAAACCCTTAACCAAGTTCAGCAAGCTAGATTTATTAGATTCTAGACACAAAACATTATCTGGAAACTGAATGGTGATATTTATTAGGATTAAACATATTTGTCAGATAGAACTATGCTATACCTAACATGGCTTAATTATAGTAATTCACACAGTATATTTTTATCCCAATGAGAATGGATGGAATTACATTCAGAAATCTCTGTGCAATAGGATTTAAAAATACCTTTTAGGTTTTTATGCTGTTTATATTGTAAGCTATGTATTTGACAGTTTTATACATATTATGATGTTCCTAACTACATCTCTCTTCCTAGAGCTCTGCCTTGAAGTTCAGCAAAAGAGTATCATTTCCTTAAAGCCAGTCTTCATCAGGCTAGAGTTAAAGAAACTATTAGCATTCAAGACTAGTTTGTCTTTGAAATAACATTTCATCATTGCATAGTAATTACATGAGCTATATAAAGTACCTTTATAGATATGCTATAGGGTAAATACGTAACAGGATACTTCATAATTTCAAGATAGATTACATTCAGACTTACACGGTTTTGAATTTAACAAAATATTGCTGACTCCCATTTGTTTCCCCTCTTAAACCAAATCAGCAGAACCTGACATACGTTATTTAAAGCTCTTCCTTTCAGCTGGAGCTTGGACTGAGTTAGTCTGACTAAGCTGCTACGCTAAGCTGAATCTTTTCCTAGAAAACAAGGCAACTGTAATTATTTTTATCACTGCTCCTGTGGTTGCTCCTATATTTTTATAAGTCAGGTTCTGTGGAAAAAACAAACAAACAAAAACAACCCCAAAAAGCAACAACCCCCCAGTTTATCCCTACATATGGGTATGCCTGTCTACATACACTGTTGGCATTAGACTGGTGAATGTGCATGGAACTGAGAGCTCCATTTCTGACGTCAGCACACAACACTAGTGACACCAAATGACACATTTAAGCATAGAGCAAATTAGAAAGGATATAACTGAACACCTTCATATCACCCGTTGGTGATCTGATGATCTAGTTTTCAAACTCCAGCTGGTCCAAAATATCTCACTATCCTTTCTCATTAACACTGAGAGAAACACACACAACTTTTCCATCTAAAGCAGTTTCTCACAGAATATTCAGCTAACGTTGAAGCCCCAGTCCCTGCTATCAGTACCTGTGGCTTGAGCTCAGGGCATTTGATGACCACAAGGTCAGGATAATCCTAGTGACAAGTTTGCTCCTTTTACACAATGGGATTTTCATATGTACACACCAAAATATAACATGCCATTAACTTGTAAGGAAAAACGGTTTTGCAACAGTACCAAATACACCCAAACTATTTTACCTTTGGCAATGTCTACGGTCTCTGTCTTCCCACACACAGCAGCTACTCCACCAAATAACATGAAGATTTAAGTCAGCTGTTTGCAGTCTCAAGAGGCCCATCCAATTACCCACCTGGCCCAACACTGCAAACACCTGCCTATCTCCCCTTTGGTCAAATAGCCAAAAAACCAGCTGAAAGCCGAACGATGGGGTGCAGACCCTATTTACCACTGCAAGAAACTCAGTACTCGGTTTGATCCACCACTGATCAAACTATTTGAGTAACAAGAAGTGAATGAGTAGTCCAGACTAAGAGAAAGTATCTTGCTTATCTTCTAAGGAAGAAACTATGTAAGCAGCTAGAAGAAATGGGAGGTGAACAGAAGGCAGGCAACAGAACAGTGCAACTTTTTGTTGCATCTTACAGAAAACTTCTGTCTATTTAGCACTCTACTGATGCTTATCATGGTGATCTTTCCCTAAAGCCTCGTTTACCCCTTAAATCTAATCTGAACTGGGACGATGCTATAGACAAAAGAATAAAGAGTAAGTACAGAATTACTGAAAACCAAAGAGGTGTCTCTCCTAAAACAACACAACTGCATACCTCAGGGGCCGTGCAGGTGATTCTGTGCCTACTGAATATACGGACTGAGCTGCTGCTTTGATAGCTCTCATTCCCAAATTAGGATGATTAAGGAATCCGTATCACTGAGCGTTAATGGTCACGTAACACCATTAGCCACAATCGGTCCTGTCTCCACGCAGGAAGAAAAAGTGAAAAGTCGTGCCACCTCAATATTAAATAAATAAAGGACTCACCCCACTTAGTAGTCTTTTTATGCAGAAAAAAGATGACAATCCAGTAGTTTTTTAATGTCTCATTTCACACTCATAAAGTAACCCGAACCAAGGCCGACCTACAGTAGCTTAAAAAAAAACCCGAACAGTTCTATTATGCCCTGTTGAAGTCTTTCAGTTCTCTGGCTCAATAATGAGCCACCTTGAAATGAGACCACAGTTTGAATATTATTGATTTAGTTGGTATGTAAATGGCACCTTCAAATACAAAAGTTTAGCATTTGAGCTGGGCAACACACTTAGGAGCTTCCAAATGAGATAGTCCAATCTCAAAATGAAGGAAATATATCAATAACCACACTTACTATAATCATACTTACATCTGACTCTGGTGAAATCAAGCTGAAGAAGGAGCTGGCAGAAAGGCCTGACTGGTCTTTTGCCAGGCAACGTTCCCAGCAAAGTCAAGTGAGAGAAAGTAGTTGGGAAGATGAACTGCTGCAATGCAATAGAGGCAGCAAGGAGAAAGGGGAGCTGAGAGGCAGGGAAGGCAGAATGTTGCCATTTTAAGATAAGGCCAAACAGATTGATTTCAAACCAAAAGGGAACAAACATGAAAGTCTGAAAATTTTGATTGGAACCAAGTGGCTCCCTTGAATTGCTGTTTTCCTGCTTTACATCTGCAGCCTAATGCCTCTCATTTCTGTGCAGCTGTGCCGAGAGAGCAAGGGGTGAACGTAACAAGCTTTTCTCCAATACAGAGGGGATCAAGGTCCTTCTGCTGCTCTCAGCCCTGGAAGATAGTGAAAGCTCTGGCTCAGATGAATAGGAAAGCACGGGTACAGCCCCTAAAAGAACACACACGTGGCTGCATGTGGCTCTGGTGCCTGAATTCCTGCTCAGTAGCTGTTATTTGGGGCTAGGCGACGCAACTGGCTTTTTAAGAAGTGTACAACAAATTTAAAAACTAGGGTTCAGCTTTGTTTATAAGAAAGCCACATTCCTAATAAAGGAATCAGTCACATAGGAAGCTCTGGTAGGATTAGAGTTAAAGTGATAGTGGAAATAGGATTTAAAGCTGTAGTCTTAAAACAATACCTTGTTAAGTCCAGAAAGCAGGCCTGTTTGAATCAAAGAGAATATATTTTATTTAAAGAAATGTTATTACAGAGTTTTCAAAGCAGCTGAAAGAAAACAGCTTTCTCTCAGTTGTAAATAATGGAGTTGAGGAGATAAGCATTTTTTATCAAAAAGAATAAAAATTTCTTTTTGATAAGAGAAGCATTTAGAAATTCTTTCTGTAAACACGTCTCACTACAGATTGAAGCCAAACCTGCTGGAAATGTTTGCCAAGTCCAGCAACAGCCAGACTACTTTTAAAATTGCTCAGATGTGGAATTTAATACCTTTCATCATTGTTCCAGAAAAATCTGTCAGCAAACAAGCTACCTGCGCAGTTTTCACTTTTTATTAGCCAGCTTTGTGCTCTTTAGTCTTAAAGAAATAATTACAGCAATTATGCCACTTGTATTTACTCTGGCTAAAGCCAAGATTTTGTTTGGTTTCAGTGATCAAGTGTCAAGGAAGGTAAGAACATTTACTACCAGTTGCATGGTCTAGGTGTTAAGCCACAGAGATTGAAGTCCAGATGTTGATATAACATCACTGCTCTGCTAAAACCAAACCAACCTCATTCTCTGGAACTGAGCAGAAAGGAGCACGCTGCAACCTTGGAATGTATTGCAGGGAAGATTCACCAGCAAAACACAGAACAGTATAGTACAGAACAATCGGGTAATAATCCAGATAAAACCACGATAGCTAGCTGATTACTGAAGTTAAGTTAGTTCTACCAACAGTATTGTAAAAGAAAAGAGTGGACATACACGACTCTCTCTCTTAGATGGGACAAGCACCATTGAGAGGAGGAAGAAAACTGGAACCTAAACACATGAAGCTTATTCTTTTGAGGGCTCTTAATACAAGTTTTTGACCCAAAATCAGCATTTGGGCATCTCTTTACCAAGTCGAAACCAAATCAAAGTGATCATAAATCAGAGAAAGGCACTCCTTTGAAAGAATCTGCCTCATGTTAAGCTTTTGTATTTAAAAATAAATAATAATCGGTACTCCTCTCTGTACATCCAAAGCCAATATTCGTGGAGTTTCACTATGCTGAAGCTTAATCTCATATGGATTGAAACAAGATACATAACATTAAATTTTATTTTGTAATACAGAAAAGTACTAAGGAAAATTCATGAGTAATCAGAAAGCCAAGAGGATGACATTAATATGAATAAATGTGAAAAATCCCATCATTTATCTCATAACAATTGAATGCATTGTTAATCAGTGACTTTTGTTACAGGGACAAAGGAAAATGAGAGCATCCTCCCAAACTAAGATCTCTATTCAGACTTCAGACAACTCAGTTCTTAAAAGCTGTCTGAATCTGTGGATTTTATTTCAATACTCTCCAGAAAAGCACACGGTACAATCTGTTATGCTTCACAATCCTGGCAAATAGAGTGCATTGATGTCTCTGTTATGGAAAATTATTGCCATAAAGATATCACAGAAGATCATTAAATACCTACATTTACTTTAAGACATTGGTACGTCTAGCTTAGGCTAAAAATTATCCTCTGGGTTACTCAGAATTCCCTGTGTCCTCAAAGGGCGTGTTACATTTATCAGATTAAAGGAGCTCATTTGCACAGCCAATCCTAGATGTTTTTTTTGGCTGGTTTTTTTAAACGATGAATCCGGAAATTCTTCCCATATTACATTTCTGCTCCTCCAATATACAGCTTAGTAGAATTTATAAATAATTGGAGGGACAGGAGAGTTGTCAATGGTAAATATAGAAGTCACTGGTATTTCAGCTGCTTATATCAACACTAAATTTCCTCTATGCTTTTGTGCATTAAAGATCACTGGGTGAGGCACTCACAAAAAGCTGGCTCGTTCAGCTCCTTCTGACCCATTACTCGTTTACCCATCTGCTATCAGGCTGTATGGTCCATGATGACATCACTGCATTTCTTTTAGAATGGATAAAATGTACATGAAAATGCATTTTCTTACTGCTTTCCCATTTTCTCAAAACCTTCACTAGCATTCCACCGTCACGCTACTAGTGTGTTCTTTAATATGAATGGAGCCATACTCCGTCCAACACCCGGTTCTTGTAATCAGACCCCAAATGCACCCAAATAGTTTCCAGGCTACCAGCTGGATAAAACCTCCATTGCTTCTTTTGTAGCTATTTGGACTCTGGTTTAACTCTTTTCTCTCTTAAAAATTGAAAGAGATAACATATTAGCAGAGGAGGAGAGAGGAAGCGACCAGGTAATTCAGTGCGATGTAGACTTCATGGTAACTCATAATTACAAATGAAATGGAAGAATTAGCGCAGTGTATCTGTCAGGCTCCGTAGCACAGGTGGGTTTGCTTCCTCAAAATTTCTCTCTCTCTTTTTTTTTTCCTTCTTCATCAGCATATTAATGTTCTTCATCATCATTCTTTGGAAGTGTGACACATATCACATTTCCCATCCTTCTGAGCATATGGTCTGGAACTATTCAATGGCTGCAATATGATGATTCTGGGCTGCTGAGCGCAACTGATTGGCACATTAAACTGCTGGGAGACTCTTATCTGGGGCAGGCAGGATTCTTTCCAGTGCAGTCCTAAGGGGCCCTCAGTAATGAAAAAGAGTAATTCTGAGTCTTTTCCACCTGTCTGTTGCCAGGCATTTTAAAATGGAGTTTCAATAGTTTTTCTTTCCCCATAACCCTTATTAAAGCAAATCAAGTGTAAGCCAGAAGAACTTGGAGAGTTTCACTAGAGACCCTGCAGTTATCAGTTTAAGAATAGGTTTTTCAAAGCTTATTTAGCCTTGCTTTTAAAGCTGTAAAGCAACCTAGTGTACAGAAAATGTTAATACAAATAGGTATCAAATTAACTAAATAAATAGAGCCATATGTTTGCTTTATAATAAAAAAATCTCTTCCGTTATAAGAGTTTTTACCCTTCGTTATTGAATCAATAAAGAGTAAAGAAAAAAATAATTTATTTTGCATATAAGGAAGAGTAGGGAAGTCAAAATCTAATTGAAGATATAAAATGTACCAGCTCTAAAGAGATTTCTTCAGCTACTGCAGCCTCCTCTTAGCTGTGATTATAGTGATAAGCACACATTCTCTTGCTGGGAACAACAATGAATCAAGCATTTCCTTCCCATCCCCATTTCTTCAGCTAAAGGGAGAAAAATCAGCTTCCAGACTCATGACTCTTTACAAAATAAGGGAAGGATTTTCTGAGAACAGTGATTGCCTGAAGAATTACTGTAGGAACTGGGATACCAGTATCATGATCTAAGGACAGAGCTTTTGTGGTTGACACAGTGGCAATTTGAATGGCTTACATGTATTGCCTTTTAACTCAGTAAGTTAATGCTTCGCTTTCTTTCAACTATAAAAGTGGAAAAACTGATTCTTTTCACCTCAGCACAACTTTTATTATGTTTGGATCCTTAAACAGTGCCTGTGTTGTTCCTTTCCAGGAGATGTTAAATCCCAACAGATATAAGGATGTACAGGACTTTGTAGCAGATATACCTCTGCAGTAGTGCCCCAAAATAGAGAAATGGAGCATCACTAAGAAGTCTTGGATGTATTCTCAACTGTTTCGCATTTTTTTATGCACAGAGTTGTCTTATGTTTTAAATTTTGGCTACCTTTCTTTCACTGGATGCTTCGTATCTCTAAATTCTAAGTAACAGCTTCTGCAAGTTTATGAATTTGCCACTCTCTTACAAGTCTTTTCTAAGTCCTGCAGCTTAGAAAATATGGATACAGATAGGATTTCATTCTATAGGAGTCAACCATTCATACCACGGAAAGTGTTGGAAATTCTTCCTTTTGAGATGACAAAAAGATTCCAGAGAGAATGCTATACACAGATCCTCTTCACAAGTACTGCTAAAATTTGCAATTACTGCCCATTTTCAGGGATTACCTATTATCATTTTTGTTTGAAAAACTTCTCAGAGGAGAAGCAATCACTTTATTTTAAGGCTGTTAGAAAGAAATCACACAGAGAACTGTTATTTTCACATAAAGGCTAATATTTAAGTGATACATTTGTCTTTATGCCTCACAAAAACTGTGTTAAAAATTGCATTTTTCATGGATTAACAATTTTTTTTTGACTTAAATTTCCAATGTTTATGTGTTAAAAGTCTTCTTTTCCTCCAGCATCACTGTACGGTGAGGTTCTGGCAATGTTCAGATTAGTAAAACTAAATTCTTTTCAATGCTGATATATTAAATCAGTTGGATGCACTAATGTTTGTACAACTCTCCTGCTGGATATTTGCAAGACCTCTTATTTTCATGTTTATATATAAAAGATAAAATCACTTATTTGGAGAACTTTATGAGTGGATTCTTGCTGTGTAATCTGCTATGAGAGACAGAGCTGTGGATCTTAGAAGGACAACAGCCTGACAGGGAGTATCTCAGATATGCAGTTTTATGTGGAAAAAAAAAAAAAAAAAAAAAACCAACACCTATTTAACATTTGTTCATGTTTCTTCTATACATGCTTCTCTGCAATATAAGAAAGAGTCAGGAAAGAGTTACTGGCAGTGCAGTGGCCAGCAGTAAGTACGGTAATTATTTGAAGTGGACTGAAGGGAAGCTTTCACATACTGGGCACAAACTATACTTTTTTGGGGCTCTTGGGGAAGACACAGCAGTTATGTAATTCCATCAGACATGTTCTACTACTATCTGACACGTAGTACTGCTGTAACTCAGTAAGGAAGCCTTATACAGCTATGTATAAATTAGTTTATCGAATTCATAACGTGCATCTGGTGTTTAGCCAGCTATTGTGTCCTACTCTAAAGAGTGCTACAGGTCAGAATTAGAGAGTGTTTTGTTTCTTCTGCACAAGGGCAGCTGTCACATCACCAGTACGCGGTATTTTTGTCAAACATCGGCATACAACATTTGAAGTGGCTGTAGTAATCCCAAGTGTTCAAGACTCGGAATATCTGTGGTGTACACTACATTTTTCAAGCAGCCTAAGCTGAGTGCCTTCTCTCCTGAATGACTCTTGAGGATTGCTGAATTGTTATTTAAAAGTAAATAAAAACCCTGCTTTATTAAAAAGTTTTGGTGACAGTTGTAAAATTAGCATTATCGATTTTAATAATTTAATAAATGATATGAAAAATGATCAGCAAAACAAAACATTGTCTCTCTTCTGCGTTGAGGAATACACTTCCATAAAGAAAGTTGTACATTATATTAACATACTTATTTATTGAATCAAATGTTTAATTAATTATAAGATATACTGTAATTTGGGGAGATATTTAAAGAAAAGGAGAGCATGGTGGAGAAAAAAGTCCTCATCTTTATTGGCTTCTTCGCACTCAAATCTCAGAGATGTACTCCTTTTCCCACCTTGACTAGGCATCATGTTCCCTGAATGACTTTAGAAGGTATTCTTCCTCGAGTCAAACTGTCATTAACACAAAGTAATCCTTATAATGGTCTTTAATTGCCTTTAATTATTTTATATCTGAATTACCATACACTGCAGGACATTTAAAACCATAATAATAAAATATCTTATTACAGTGGCTTATTGAAGTGCTACTGGGCTTTGACTTCTGGGAATCATTCTCAGGTCCAACAGTAATTGTAAATCATTCTGATCTCTACCGTGTAAGTCAACGGGGATACTGCATAAGGAACGGAACTTGTAAACTTTAAAACATTAATTCCTACTAGAACCAAAGGCACTAAATTCCTTCGCTCATCCTACCTGGGTTAGGCTAAAGCTCCAAAAGCAAGGTAAACATCAACTATGGCACAAAATCAATGCTTTTTCTCCTCCTTAATATAGAGTATTTGTGACCTGTAAGATCCCTGAAGCTAGCCCAGTAAGACAAACACTGCTGTATAGTTATTAATGCTGCTTATAGACATGCCATATCCTGAAATCACCATTTAAAATCTGTGCTTTCAATCTGGGAAAGTTTTAGGGCAAGGTTATTTCTTGAAAGGCAAAGATAAAAAAGGCAGCCTATCCTCAGCAAGATCTGACATAGCAAAATGGTCAACATCACATGTTTGCTACAAGCAAGTTTTTTTTAAAAAAAATCAGCTATATTAGCAGCAGAGAAGGAATTTAAACTTCTTCAATACCAACAGCAGTAAAGCAGTAAAACTCTGAAGAATGACATTTTCCAAGGGACTGTGAGCAAGGTGCACAGGAGACACAGGACTGCCATCGTACAGACGTGGTTTTGCCATGTGGTCAACACCTCGTCAACATTATTTGGGATACCCCATTACTCTGCTCTACAACCCTGTGCAAGCCTCCTCTCCCTGCCTAAACAATGCAGGAGCAGCGCTTCAGCTACGTACCAGTAAGAGCGGCCTGTGCTTACCTGCTATCTGGGCCCAGAAACATGGATTATCTTCAAAGGACACAAAGAAATCGAAGCATGCTATAGCATTATTATTTGTTTATTAGGCAATACGAATAGCACCTTTTGTTCCCCCGCTCCGTGTGTGCTGAACACGGTGTAAGCACAGACCAGAGAAAGTTACAGCCCAAGACTTGGACTACCCCAGTCTACCTGCAACCCAACAGCAGCAGAGATGGGGAAACCAGTTCTGATTCATGTCACAGAATCGCCTGGATTGGAAAAGACCTTTAAGATCATTGAGTCCAATCATTAACCTAACAGTGACAAGTCCTCAACTAAACCATATCCCTGAGCACCAGATCTATACGTCTTTTGAACACCTCTAGAGATAGGGATTCCACCACTGCCCTGGGTCGCCTGTTCCAATGCCTCTTAACCCTTTCAGTAAAGAAATTCTTCCTAGCATGCAATCTAAACTTCCCTTGGCACAGCTTCCCTTGGTGTCACAGAGAGGTGGCAAATTACATCAGCTGCCCATGTGCTCTGCTTTGTTGGGTCATCATTAAAACTTTGAATCTACACAGATTTAAGCAACCCACTCTTAGTGGGGCAGCAGGATAGGAAATAGGCAGCACTGTCACATCACAAGCTACAGACAGACCCACCACTACCCTCACCACCCCACTGCCCCTGTTGCCTTTTTTTTCCTCCCCTTTATTTTTTTGTCTAACAAACTTATGCACTGCAAGACATATTGCACTTCCAAATGACGCATCACAACAACTTTCACCTGAAGAAACTCAAAGTGGTCTCCCCTAAGGTAACAAATCGAATTAAACTACAGCAAAACCTAAAGACAGTGTTTTAGAGGGACCTCACATGAAAAGAAGACAGACGGGACTCTTAAGGCAGAGTACTAGACATAATATCAAATAGCTGACCAGCGCTTTCAGATCTTCAGATGGTATTTGTAGTGACACTACAGAAAACAAATCAATAAAGCATGCCGATTGCAAAGCATTTTTACGCATCTTGAAGGAATTTACTAAACTTTTGTCCTCCTCATCCTTGTGATCATTTTTTCCTGTCATCAGCTACCTAAGGCAGATGTCAAACTCCAGCCCCCTCTGTCACAGACTAGTTTTACATCCATTTTTTTTCTGCTCCATATAAAGCAGGCATTCCGTCAATATCGTGTCACAAAACGTGCCCTCAGCAAGCCCAATCTTTTAATTTTATTGTATTTTATTTTGTCTTTCATTAATAGCATGTATTAAAAATCACTTATGGAGAAGACAAGCAAACAAAGACTTTGCTCTTTGGAAGAAGCAGTGTTTGTTACATTTGTTGGCATATGCCTACCAAACCAGCACAGCTGAGACTGATAAATCAGAATTTGATTAGCATTCAAATTATAACTTGTTCATTCCTCTTCATAATGACAGCTTGACTGAGATTGTGTTTGTCCATTTTCAGAGATGAATAACTGTGGCATTTAGTAAAGAAGTGAGAAAACCATGTTTGGTTTTTAATTTGCTTTAATGACTTTCTTGGCCATGGTTATTTGAAGAAGAGTGTAGCCAGCTGCCTTTATTTCCCCTTCTGTTAGATTATGATCTCTCTCAAAACAATACTTGAAAATGGCTCATCTGAACAAAATTCAGAAAGCACTGCAGAGCAGCTGACTAGAAAGACAAAAGAAATTGTGCCAGTATCACTAAGCTAAATTCAAGGTACGTGAGCAAAGTCGTTTCAGCAAAATGATTTATGGTAAAAACCTGGAGAAAATAATTTGTCCTCAATCTTCCTTATAAATAACTTGATTTATTTTCAAACTCATTATAACATTAGGCTCTTCTTTTTCTCTGTCCTGAGGCATAAGACATGTAGTGTTGTTAGACACATTTTCAAGACCACATTGCACGATGCATCCGCAATTCACAAGTCAAGATAAGGAACCTGGATTTATGCTATAACTGAGAGATGTACCCTGCATACAAGCACACATGGAAGTCACGTGTGAACTCGACTGCTATGTGACTATCAGGGCTGAAATGCAGTTCAGAAAGCACTTTCCTTAAAAGTGAGCTGCATATCAACCATTCTGTAACGAGTATAGTTTTTCCAGAGCACTGCAGTAAGGTGGTACATCATCCATGGTGGTTTGCTTAAACCATTCCACCTCTGTTCTTCTTCATCACAATGAGGCAATATTTCCACAAGTATCATCCCTTCACTTTCCACGGGACAAATATTAGTCCCGTATTTGTATTCCATACAGTTATTCCCGTATTCTTATTCCATCTAGTGAGGTAGTACGAGTATCTTATGAATAGAGAACACCGTCAAGCGGTAAGGCACAAAAAGATGACCAAACAATGAGTAAGAGAATGTGTAACAGCTCTTGGAATGCTAAGCAGAACAAAAATCATCTGTCCCTGATTTCGTTAGTCTTTATATGAAATGCTTCAGACAACTCGTTACTTATCACCAAAATCACTAATAAGAGGGTATTTCAGCACTATTCTTCAGTGTCCTCCTTCCTTCCACACACCCCCATGCTTTTTTGGATTTTGACTCATCTATGTTACATATTCAAATACTACATGCTAACATAATTCACATTATATTTCTCAAATACACATAAAACCAAACCCATTTAAAGATATTTAACTAGTTTGTACGAGAAAAAAAAAAATGCTGGGATTACTCAGAAGCTGAGCTGATGCCTTCAATTCACTCCTTTCCTTTGCATTACTATTACCTCCAGTTTTAGGGATGTCAAGTATCTACGGAGATGGACTTTCAGCTACATGGGAAACTGCCCACACTGCTTACTACCAACAAGGTATTTGAACAGGCCGAATGTCAGTGTGATATTTGACAAGAAGTCAGTCTAACCCATAGAAATGTAGAGGAATGTATGTTGAGAAATATGGGTTGCATGGTCAAAGTCAAAAAGCTAAGAATCTAAAACCAGTGCCTGAGAACATTAAAGCAGCTTGGACTAAGAAAAGTCACAAGCTCAAACAGGAGAGCAGTAGAATATATAGTATTTCACTGTGAGATAAAAAGTAAATAATGTTAAAAATCATCCTTTGGTAAGCTATTCATGTATTTACATTTTTTAACTGTCTAAAAGTGCAGTCATACCTGACCTCTGTATTATAGAGCCTGATATCCATGACTGAGAAACAGAAAAAAATGAGTTGGGCATACCGGCAAAATTAATTATTGCAGCTCCAAACCCTCTCCACGCTGCACAAATGGCTTAAGTGCTGCATTCTGCAGCATGGTATTTGAAAGCAGATTGAAATAGTGCAATAAAGGAAGGTCCAAAAAGTGAGGCCAAACATTTCATCGAGTATCTCAAGATGTATCCTCTGGTCATTATATGGAGTAGTAAGTCAGTGCATCATGGAAATCAACATCTATACAAGCATTACACTATACAAAGACCACACAAAGGCATGTGGTTGTGGCCATCTAATTAACTGTAGCAGTCCTCTCGTGAAGTTATATAAAATCCAATCCTATTCTAAGATTTAGCAAAATATTTGTGAGTTCCTGGGCACCTGATGATTTCTGCCTACTGAAGACCTGGGAATGCAGCTCTGTGCTGAGTTACAAAAGGTTCTAAGGTATGATAATTAATTGAAATGAAGAATTCCCAGTGGCACCAGATTGGATTAGAATAAGCAAACAGGTTTCCTAGTCAATAGAGTATATGTTTTACATTCAAGTAAAATGTTGTCGTAACAAAGTAGTTCAAATGGTTCAAAAAGCACCCACTTTACACAATTCAACCTTTGTAATGTAAATCAAAATATCCTGCTTGTTAAAAATAAAAAGTCAAGAACTTTGGCGATTCTAAAAACACCCAAACAAAAGACATCTTTTAAAGTAGCAAAGGCTTCTGCTCAGATTGAGTACTGCCTGGTTTTACACAAACTCCTGGCTTAGTAGGGGCTCCTAAAGTTGGCGTGTAACTGGTGTGACTGGTGTGAATGTGCCAAAATTCAGTACAAGTTCAGAGGCCCATTCATGATGTGGTTTTGCAACGTGTGGGAAGTGTTGTAAACACAAGCAAGCATCCTCTACACATACGATACAATGTCATAGAAAGACTTCTGGATTGATTTTTAAAAATTATCTGTATGTAATAAAAGTGAATTTTATAACCAGTTCTGGAGATTTTGAGGGAATGGCTGATTTCAAAAGAACTTATGTCCAAAGTTCATCTTAGTATTGAATTTCATATGTCCACACGTGCGCTCAGAAACAAAATTATTTCACAGCTGTGTGACATTCAAATATCTCAGTCTAGAATATTTATTACTTGGATATGTACAGTGATCCAGTGAATTGAACACTTCTTTTTACATCTTTCTGACACATTCACACTTCATTAATGTTTTCTGTCTTTCCACATGACAGGATTGGCTACAAATTAATTCTCTGAACTGTTTCCTGACTTCTCTTTCTTTCTGTGAGCTACAACTAATTTTGCATGCGTTTTGTTAATGCTTTCATAATTATCTTATCTCACTAACTGCTGTAACACAGCAATAATGGTTTGCTGCTTCTGGTGGGGATGAGGCATTTTTTCCCCCATGAAAGCAGAAGATAGGGCATGCTCACTGCTCCCAGCAGCCTTCCTGGGTATGGCGAGAGAGCTCTGCACAGGCTCTCATATGACAAAGAATTTCCTACAAACTGTTACAAATCTGTAAATGATGAATGCGTGATGAGAATGTCATGGTGGTACATAAGAGTCATAGTGAAGACATTTAAATAACAGCTGTCAACTGTTCTTTTCACTTATCCTTGCTGTCCTCACTCAAAATTTGGCAACAGGAGGGAAGGGCAGGCTTTAACAGCGCACCCCGCAGCAGAAGAAACAACAGTCCCTTGTACTTGGACAAGCAACAACATGAGCTGGCGTCAGCATCCACGCACACAACAAAACTCTCATCGCGCTCCTCAGGTGGCTGTGCTGGATGCGATGCTTTGCAAGCGGGCGCTGTGTGAGTTACTACCAGTCTGTTCTGCAGCGCCCAGGTTTGGGGATTCCCACAGCACCTGCTCAGGTGGAGCTGGAGTTGTACAAGCTCAGCTGCTCCACACAGCTCAACAGTTCTCTTAGTACCGATTTCAGGAGAGGCTGTTGCTGAATTGTAAATGTGGCTTTTCCTTGAAAAATGTGGTAAAGACAAAAGGTGCTTTCCCTGATATACAGGATGAAATGCATTTACTGCTCTGCTTGTAATCACATTTTGCCCATTCTGAGGGAAGATCATTATGCCTGATGATTTTTTTTGGCATTTTCTCCCATGCTTTAAGGACGTGGTGCAGCAGGACTTAGTGAAAAGACATTGAAATAGTGTGCCCTGGACAGACTCAGACAGCATTGGTCTTTCTTAAAAAAAAAAATCATCTGCAAAACATAAATGAAATATTAAAAACCATAAGGATGACTACTTTTAGTGCATCTTAGCACTAATGCATATATTTGTATAATTAATATATATTCACAGCTGCCCTATATTTCTGAGTTTAGTAGCACTTGGTTTACAAAACAGTTCTCAGCTGATAAATATACTGATAGTTGCATTGATTTCCTAGAGCTATGTTTTTTTTAAACCAGTCCAGAAATATAGTTCAACAGATATCACTGTAAATTCATCTGTGTGGGATTTGCGGCAGAGCAAAAATCACAAGTACCTACTCTCTATTTTTTACATATTTCCTCTTGCCTTGGAGAACTTAAGAAACAGAAGCTGCAGTTTCACATGTCATATTTTGAAAGAGAACATCAGAGTGAGTCAAGAAAAAGCCTTTTTCTGATCCAGATCCTGACACTTCACAATTGCATGATGTAAAGATGTCCTAGTGCTACTGCTGAGCTGTCTGCACTCATCAGACACATTGAATTTACTTGTCCCCTCTTCTGCAGATTCAGTTTACCAGGGGGATTCAGAATGAGAGTGAGAGGAAAGAAGAGGGAGAAGGAGACGTTGAAGCACTGCTTCATACCAACTCTGTCATTAAAACGGCTCCATAAATCTAGTGTTATTAAAATGTGAATGCAGAGCACCAAGCAACAATTCCAGGGCCATCTGAGGCAAAAACCAATGCTGCCATAGCAGTATATCCATGCAGCTCACAGGCCATGGCAAATTGTATGCCATGTATATAATAGAAAAAAAAAAAAATTGCTGAAAACTGCTACCAAGAGTTAACTTTCTATCTGCTTTCTTTGAGATTCACCCTCCTTTGATCTCTTCTTACAAACACTCGTTAAAATTTTCCTCTGCTTTTGAGACAGATGAATTGCATCTGAAGCCACTAATAAATAAAAATATACATATAAATTGCATCAGATACTTGGAGACATGAGTGCATCTTGACATGAATTCATTACAAATACAGAGCTCTCATCACACCAGTTACAATTCCATTTTCACCTGCCTAAGGGGGTATTGGCATTAATGTTACTTACTGCTTATAAGCACCCCTAGGCTGTAGGTAATCCTTATTATTTTTCTTATTTCAACTCTTTGGATCTGATCCTACTTAATAGCAAGAGTTTCTGAAAGGTGCTATGCCTTCAATTCACATAGACTTTGACAGAAACAAGGAGCCGCTGAATTAGGACCATTTTCTACCTGTGTTTCATCAAAGCATGTTAACCTTTTTAACCCATGATTTTATGCCCTTTCTGGTGTAATTGACCAAACATAAGAAAGCATAATCTGGACAATTCATAAATTCTAGAATGGTTGTATCTGTTAAAAAAAAGAAACAACCTCTACATTTTTCATCCAAGTATTGTACAGTCCTTTTAGAATGCCTAATCAACCAAATTTCACAATTGGAGAAGCAGTGATAAAAACAGATTATTTTGCTGTTAATTACATAGAACAGTTGATACCAAACACTTCAACTTTATTTTGTTCAGCAAGATCAGAATGGCCTTCCCTGTTCTACAAGTAGTCCTCCACGTACTATTTTTCAGCACAAAGATTTCAGTTAAGGCTTCCTGGAGAAGCAGTATCCTCCTGGCACCATTAAATCTTTTCTGTCTGCCTTCACCTTAGGTTAGATATCATTGAACATTCCTTTTATTTTACTTTTTCTTCTGATGTATTTATTAATTTCTTGCCCTGTTTCTGTCTTGGTTACACTTAAATCCCCACGACGCGCAGTGGTAGGGATGGAATTGTCTAATTACACCACAGTTTATTGGGCTTTACATTTAAACATAATTCAACTACCTCTGTGTTTGTTTCCACTGCAGTGAGATAATGAATCTCAACACCCGGAAAGTAATTTTCGTGTAGGAATGAACTCAGTGCAGTTGATGATCCAGTTCAGAAAAGTGCTTGTTGAAGGGTGGGAGAGCCATAGAAGAATGCATCATTATCTTATTAATGAGAAAGAAACTAAGCAGGTGTTGAATACTCACTGGCCTTAAAAAGGGAAATATAACGAGCAGCTGCCAAGTGTAAAATTCTACTTTGCAGCACCAACTTTATCTGCTCCAAAAGGTAAAAGACAAACTCCAGTGAGGCATCATTAGAAACCAGTATTTTAAAGCTATATGATTGATAAGAAGGAAAGGTGGATAAATATTAAAACCTAATTCAAATGGGTTAGGCAGTGATACCTGATGTCTAAAGGATACCAATCATCCATGTAGCTTTTTAAAGTTCAGATCTCAGTATGAAATTTGAGTGATAGAAAAAGAAAGACATATAACCATCTCCTCGAGTTCTTTTGAGAGGAAAACTGCTATTAGGAACTTTATACTAATTATGCATCAGGAGTTCAGACACTGCTCTGAAATAGTCATTCAGAACAGTGAAGTAGCCACATTTCTAAATGCCTTCCTCTTTAGCTTGATTTGCAAAAGATCCAGCAGGTGACAAGGAGATGGTTAACAAGAGTTTCCATTCATGTGCATTTTGCATTTTAGTGCAAAACAAAAGGGCAGAAAAGCACATGAATCCACAGCTGTGACACACGGTAGCATCGAAGACCCATGTGGCCAGTGGAGCCCTTCAGTGTCAACCAGGCTTCAGAATCAGAAGCTGCCTTGTTAGTAAGGCAAAAGACTAAGAGATGACTGTAAGGTTTACTCCACATGCCAGGGATGGGGCAATTTAAAGCCTGTTAGTTCTTTGTGAAAGAGATTGTGGAGTCCGTCAAGAAAATTAAAAACAGTTCTTCTTTACCTTGTCAGTTCACCTCTTCACTTGATTATAGAAAAGACAATCCAGGAACAACATTCTGCTGCATTCCAATAATAATAAATATAAATATAAACATAAATATAAATATAAATAGGAATAAAGGTTTACTTTATTTTCACTGCCTTAGAAGAGCTAGACAAGGTCCCTCATACAGGGTTTCTCTTAATGACAGACACCTCTATCACATGCCCTATGAGCACGTCACATCTGGTCCTTCCTTTTGCCTACCCGCTCTCTTCCCAGCTCTGCCTGTTGGAAATTTAAACTTGGAAATAGCAGTGAGATTAGGACACATAACAGTCTAACAGGATAAGCTAAGTAACTATACCAGCGCTGGAAGACCTTCAGACCTGCCTGCTGAGGGGACATGCAGGGATATCATCAGGGAGGAAAATTGTCCTTCTGTTCAGAAAAGAAATGCAGGATTTTCTTCACTACATGTGAGGCCTCACCTCTCATTCCTTATGCCTTCTAAGGGCTGGAGTTTAATTTTAAAGTGAAAGCAAGCCACAAATCCTTTCTACTGATTGTAAGATATTAAGATGGTTTGTATGCAAACACTGTCTTTGCCTTAGTGTGTTTTAAGAGAGTCAGAGCCTCAGTTTTAACTTCTGCCAGGAACAAGGAGTGTGTAGAGGTGCCAGTTGCAGGGGAATTCAGGATTCAGCAGAATTAATCTCAAAACCAGGTGGCATTGTGAGGCTGTGGGGCTCTTTGTGAATTTAAGAGACCCAAAACTGAGCTAGAGCTCATTAGATTCCAACAACAACGATCAGGGTCCTCTGGGCTCATATTTGGGCTTAGCCTTCCAAATAGAGTAAAGGAAATAAGCTAAGCTCAAATCTTGCACTGGAGGTAGAGTTATGTAATACCATCAGCAGCATTTTATAGGGAAAAAGGAGTGGCAGTGCTATTATGCAGTCTTTAAATATGATTTCCTATTGAATTTTTGCCCTGCTTGAGTGAAATTTTCACTCTCACTTCAGCACGTAAAAAACAACTTATTTTGTTGTGATGAAACTAACAACACTGCTCCAAGTAAAAAAGGATTGAACCAAAAAGATTAGCAAGTACTTTTTGTTCCTGAGTTTTCTCCCTGTATTTAATAAAATATATGCATACCACTAGAAATGTCGATTGTCTGTTGTCAATAAAATACAGTAACAAGGCAAATATTAAAAAGGATTAATGATCCAAAAGCATCATAGTTTCACAAGCTAATTATTTGTGACATGTATAATATATTGACCGGTAAAATGCCCCAAGGTTTCATGTTCAATCCAATGCTTAATATATTTATTAATGACAGTGGGGATAAACAACGGGGGCAGCAGCATTTGCAAGTAACATGTCCAATTCGGGGAAAGCTCTGAAGAACTCGGGGAATTGTGCCACACTGGGTGAACAGGCAATGGACAAAGAAGTGCAAAGGAAAGGCAATAATTTAAACTACTTGAAGTCCTTAGGGGTTTGGACCTGGCTGTTGTAACATTGGAAGCTCAGTGAGAGCCTCTGTTCACACCATTATCGCATTAAAATGCAGTAAGTACGAGTGGAAAACGATGTGCAATACAGTCTAATTCAGCCTCCTCTGGAATGCTGTACGCTGCACTAAAGAAGGACAATAAAAATAATACAAGCATAGAGAAACATTCCTACAAAGAGGGACTGTAAGACTTAGATGGTTCCTCTTGGAAAAGAGACAAATAACAAAGGACATGAAAAGGGCATATTCAAAAACAAAATGACAGAGAAGATAGAGCTGACATTACCATTCCACACACACCATAAAGCAAGAGTAAAAGGAAAGCTAATGAAAATGAAAGATGGTGGAACTGTGGTGGAATTGAAATCACTGAATAAATGCTTTCACTGTGCACAATTAAACCATGAAACCTGCCACTATGTACTATAGGTGCAAAGATGCAAATGCAGGACTCTATCCTGCTGCAGCTGGGACTGGACATTTATACATGTATAGTAAGGGTATCCTGAGCTACAGTAATAGAAAAGAATACTGAAAAGAAAATTTAAGCTTGTTCTCTAGGTTAAGTTGCTATCTAAGTAGGGCAGTTAATCTGGCCTCAGGGAAGAAGAGTATGAAAACATTATTTTACAAGTATCTGCTTTGCAATTTCCAAAGCATCTGCTACAAGCCGCTGTCAGAAGGCAAATTCTGAGCAAGATGGCCCACGTTTAGTACAGCAATTCATGTCTGTTAATGGTTAGCGTTCGCAAACAAATTATACATTTTTAAACACCATGTTGTTCAATCATTCCTCCAGCAGACACTTTCTCTATCAGAAATGACTCCAAGAGAGGAGCCAGAATGTCTGACTCCGCAGACACATGGACTAGCCATCCCCAGAAAACACAACAGGGAGGCTTCGCTGCTTATGATTTTGCCTATCTGTTTAGGCCTGCACATGTATGTTTATCCTTTTGTCCATCTGGGCTGTCTAAAAACTGTCTTAACATATACTCTGATCCTTCTGCAACTAGGTACACAGTGTAACATTCGTGGGCAGAGGTCTGAGACTAGAAAATTGAAAGATGCCAAACTGTGAAGAGATGCACTATAATTATAAATTACACATGCCATAATCGTGTATATCAAGCAACCTTAAAATTGCTCATTAAAAACAAACAAAAAAGCCAGTTCTACTTACTGCTTCTGATCGTTTCTCTTGGCTACCAAATTTATATCAGTGGGACTAAAGGGAATTTGCTGTTGGCGTTTTGATTCATTAAAAAAATAATGCACAAAATCTCATTCTCCTTAAGCAACCTCAAAAACAGGAAGATACAAACTTTTATGGTTCCACAGTTTGCTTGCTATGGTGCAAGAATTTTTCCTGTTTTTTTTTTTTTTTTTCTAAGCTACTTTGTTTCCACTGTTGTATAATACAGAGGAATATGTGATTGCAGAAAAGAGTCTGAGAATCCCAGTGCCTGATGCCTGAAATTACTCTCCAAGAGAAAAGGCTTTCACTGGAAACACATCATTTCCAATTCCATCTTCTTCAATGACTTTGAGAACACCTCTTTCTCAAAGGAGCTGTGGCTAAGATATATCTAACAATAATGCTGTCAGCTTTACCTACAAGATTCTAGATATTCATGTATTGACAACTACTTTCCACTGCAGCAAAAGGCAACAGAATAGGGAAAAAAAGAATGAAAAAAACAACTACCAAAAACCTAAAACCCCCAAGTCCCTCAATCTTCTTTGCCAGGTTCAGAGGTGACCCAGTCTAACAATGACTTTTGTAAAGGTGTTTTATAGTGTATAGGGAGTCATGGGATTATGCTCTTCCCCTTTCATAGAGGCCACAGAGCTGCCAAAAATAGGTGGCACCACCTTTTTATTTTTGCACAGACCTGAATAATATCCTGCACTTTTCAGGGAATAACTAAACCCAGCCTGTTGCTTCAAAAGAACTGCAAAATGAATCCTGCCTACTCAAATTAAAACAAATATTTTTCCTGCTTTCCCAGTACAGTACAACTTAGCTCTCACATGCCCCTTGCAAGGTTTAATCAGGAGAAAAACACCTCTCCGACAAAAGCAACATTTTCAAATGGTCCGCAAATTCATACTGAATTAATGTTTTCATGATGGAAGAGCTGAATTCATAAGTTTCAATTCATTTCACGTTTGTAAAAATGGAAGTGGCTACAGAGGTGAATTATCACACAGCACAATCAAAATATAGCTTGGCATCTTAGTTGATACAGCTTCAGTTTAGTAGCGTAGCAACTAAAGTTTAAACAGCAGCACATTTAGGATGGATAGTCATCATTATCTATTCAACTGGACTCAAGATAATTTGTTACAGCCACTTGGTTTTATCATTACTTGATATTGAAAACTGACAAGCATCATAATTCACTGGCATTTTGAAATCTCTTAATACTTTGATCCTTCGGAAAATTATTTTCGAAATAATCTAGGTCCAGCCTGCTAGGCTTAGAGTAATTAGTTTCATAACTGTATACACTACCTCAATGTGTCTTGTGGCAAGAATGAAAATGATGAAAAGGCCCTGTCATGGTTCAAACTAATAGTTTCTCCAACCTCTTTGTGAATTCTCCAGGCATATCCTCCTCAGCTGCTACACTTCAAGTCTTTTATCTAAGGTAAATCACATGAAGCTTTCAGACCAGAAACTGTCCTACTGATTAACCGTTCTTATCAAGAGGGCAGTTCTCTAACCTTATTTATTTTTTCTACTCTCTATTGCCTCCTCTGCATGCTATATTCTGCTCTCTCCTTTTACTGGTACAGTATTTCTCAAACTGCAAGTCCCTGATTCCATCTGTCCATGGGCTCTGTGTTGTCAAAGGCCTTCCAGACTCCAGCCCTCTCTCTGCCTCTCCTAGCTCCCAACTCCTGCCTCCTCTCCCTCTCTGTGAGAGCTGCTGTCCTGTGATCTGGCCCCAGTTTGGCTCAACCTCTTTGGTGTACCTGCAGGCTTAAACACTTCTAGCCCTCACCGCTGCCCTGGTGCTGTCTCTCCTACTCAGCTGGCACATCTCTTGTGGGACTAAGCTGGCACACTTCACCTGTGGCACCAAGTGAGGGACTGAATATGGGAACTGTTCCAGTAAGAAACTAGAACTCTTGTTTTCCAAGCTGGATCAGTTCCTTGATGCAACACAACCAGGCAGCTACACGAACAGGAAAGCTGACAACACAAGTTGATGCTGCTTAGGGTGGATGAAACCAAAGGAGATACCACAGCCCTGGTGTCTTTTCATCTCAGCATTTAAAACGAGAGCCCTGGAGACACCTGACAAATGTGCCTTTGTCCGGATTCCTAGAGGACCTAACTTTTAAGCAATGTCTTTTGTCCTCTGTATCCATGTAACTGGGCTTTCAAATTGCCAAACTTCCACATAAAAACACAGAAGATGAAGGAAAGGATTATTTTGTGAGTGCTAATAAATGGACAGCTACCTGGCTCCCTTTCCCTTCTAGAGCCACTAGAATTACTCTAGAGTCACCTTATATTCAGGAAACATCTGAGCATTCAGGTAAGTGAGTAAAGTTTATAGTATTCATCTTAAAATTAATCACATACAGATTAATATCCAAAGAAAACATAGGAGATATTGTCCCATTAGAACTCTAACTTTCCTTCCATTTTGAATTCAAGCAGCTGTGAAAAGCCAAAGTTCACTTGCCAGGAAGATCTCCAAAAGTTTGTGATTTGTTCTGTATTGGATGCTACTTCCCTCTAGTGTGCAGTCCTTGTAAAACTGCAGCGATACCGAACTTCATAATCCTTAAAATTTACTCCAAAACAAAACCAGCTGCAAAGCTGTTAAGTCTTTCAAGCACACCACCTTGCAAAATCATCTGATTTCTTTTTCAGACTGCAAACAGAATTTGGTTCTACCATCTTCTCCATCTTCCAAGTGCAGCCAGCGTACCTAAATATGACAGAGCAGCCACGAAGCTCAGGCAGAAACTTAACGGCACAAGTTATTCTCATGACACCACAGAAAGCTCAGACTAACCTATCACCTAGGATTTGTAGGAGAAGGTGATCAGTAATAGCTAACTGATTGCTACCTAGATACAGTAATTAAACATGAGGAAATTGAAGAAGCATGTCAGGATTTGTTATAGTCTCACTCAAAAGGGGGGATTGTTTTGAGTGAATTTTGCACCAACCTATAGTTAATTTACAAACTGCAGTAAACTAGCACAACCAGTTTGAGCATTCATTGAGTCAACATAACACATTTATCTTGCTGAAAATCTCACTTTTGCCAAATTGTAGATAACTGAGAATAAGCACTCGAGGAGAAATCCATTCCTGTCGTCTTAAAGAATAACTTGGCTTCTACCCTTCCTCTGAATTTTGTGTGTATTACGGGGCACACTTTCAGAATTACTATTTAAACTGAGCATTCAAGCCCCACATTCAAATGAAAAAAAAAAAAAAGAAACTTTCTTCTTAGACAGTCTTTCAAAATTGTGTTAGAAGATATTTTTTTTCTCTCAATCTTCAAAATCAACTGTCAATGCACTATATCAACCTGCCATTGGGCCATGAGAGAGGGGAAAGAAGTGAAATACTTGACTGCATGCCAAAATTGATGGTCCCTTGCTTTCCCCCATCCTCACGTGCTTCCCTGAGTAGAGGGGTCATTCTCTTAAAGCGTGTATGTTATCAACTAACCATAAAGACAGAGTCTCTAGTAGCTAAATAGATACAGAGTAATTCCTTCTTTTTCTCAGTCTGTTTTCACGGGCAACTAGCACATTCCCTGAAGATAAGTCCCATGACTTCTCTTTAGCTTCCCTTCCACTAAGATGCCTGTCAACCAGCAGCATCTGCCACAGCAACTCTTGGAGCAGGAGAGGAGCTGTGCAGCTGTACGGTTTTGTAGCCTGGAGAGAATCTAACAAATTTAAGTAAACAAGTTTGATAACAACCATCAACATTGCAGTAACTAGACAGATGCTAAAATGTTAATAGCAAGTAGGTAGAAAGGAACTGTACACATACACACGTGTATTCTTTGACTATTGATATGTAACTTGAATTTCCAAGGTCCCTGAGAAATCTGAGAACCCAGACACATGAATGTATGCATTAACAAGAACTTTAATTTAAGCATCTTGGGAAAACATCAGTAAGATAGTGTGTTCTAAATAAACGTTAATCTGTATCTGAAGGAAAATATACCCTGGTGCTATCCTGGGAACCTTTGATTCACAAGGTGATCAGGTTATCTAAGAAATAATACAGTGATGGATAGGCTGCCTTCACTGAGAAAACCACTTAAACTCTTATAAGAATCATATAATTTAACCATGTTGGGAATCATCAAAGCTGATCAAACCTAATAGAGTAGGCAAAGTCATGTTGGGATCGACTATAAGAGTATATCAAACCCCCGTGACTGGCACAGGTACTTTCTCTTTTTCTGAATAGAGTGTGCAGACTACACCTGTACTTCTTCTGTACTGCTGCTTACGTAAGTATTGCTGCATTATTATTGTAGGCTGTAATTCAGATGTAAAAACAGCAGCAGAAGACTATGTGCACTGTCACACCTCTCAGGTGCAGGCTCGCAGGACATGCCTAAGGCAATACTGATGCATATTATCCTATTCACACATTTAGTATCATAGTATCTTGTTAATTTTGATGGGGAAAATTTCACTCCACGTTCTGCAGTTCATATGTTGGCATCAAAGAACGGAATTCCTGTCAACCCAGACACCTTTGGAAGTTTATGTTGAACAGTCTTCCATTAAAGAAACCCTTATTGTCTTACTTTAACAGCCTCAAAACATTTTTTCTGTTCTTTCACCTTCTGGATCAGGAGCAGAAGCAATTATAAGAAAACCTTTCAAATAATTTAGGACACTTCCCACACAGTCAAGTAAAAAATCTTTATACCTTATCAAAATGTTCATAAGCTGGGGGAGGATGAAGGCTGTTTTTTTCCCCTCTTTCTAGTTCTCTGTGTCCACTAGTCTAGCACGTGGGCTTAACAACCCTATTTCTAGATTCATTGCTAGTACAACCTCCTGTGCATCAGAAATTACTGTAATTGCTTTATTTTTTAGACCACTTTTCCCAAATCACTTTTGGATGTAGTTAAGCCAGCTCTGCTAACTTCTAAGTTCACCTCCCACTCCTTTCCATCTTGGCCACTTAGTCTCACTTCTGAGCTGAAGTTCACTGCCCCCTAACTTTGCTGAAATGGTCTGAGTTAAAAATAAACCTTTAAAAACAGCAGCAGAAAGAGAAAAAAATGAAAAGGGGAAAAAATGCACAGATATGTGGTGAGTGTTCAGGGAGAGGGGAGAGAGATTTTTCAAGCATTTTGTTGCTGAAGTCAAATACAGCTGATACACATAATAGTTTTTTCAGGTAGTGGCAACACTTGTTTAAACAATGCCTGGTATGATATGGCCTCTGTCACCCATGGGAGTCCAGGCATTATAATGCCAATAATTACAAACTAAAAGCAAATACACCGTGAAATCTTCAGGGTTTCTTTTCTGTGAGGTTCCCTTTACTTCAGCTGCTTCACCAGCAAGACCCGAGGATTATTGAATCCTTATGTTATTTTTAATAAAGGATCAGAAATTTTAAAAGCTTATCACACATTAAATACTGAATATATTGATTTGCAGAATATAAAATATAACACAATAGACTATATTTGAACTGGTGTATCAAATTCAGCCTGGATTTTGAAACATGTAACATCTTTTTTTTAGCTCCCTTAAAGCCCAGAGATCTGTTAGAAGCACGCCTGCAGGTACGTAGTTTACAAAACTATTAACTCTGTAATGACAGGAACTCTTAAAAAACCATATTTTGCGTGCCTGTATTTAAAACCTTATGGTACCATCACAACTGTATTTTCATGTATTTTTTACATCAGTTTCTAATAAAGAACTATGCTCGGAGCTGTGATGGTAATGAACTTATAGATGCCCATCTGTCTCATTTTTTATCCATTCAAAGTGTTTTCAGCCTGTGGCTGTGCCAGAGGCAAAGTTATATCATCTTGACACAAAAATACGAAGTCTTGCCTCGGAGATTTCCTTTGCTTGGAAGCAGTAAGTACTCTAAAAGCTCCAAGGTGTTATAATTAAAAATGTATCAATTAGTTATATAGTCTACTGAAAGAAAATGACCGTTAACTATTATTTTCATCCATATAGCAGGCCTTTCACTGTTCATCTATGTTTGTACTTTTAAATTACTGATTAAAATGTTGTGTTCTGTGCAGAAAAAGCATACCAAGTGTGTCTTAAAAGCCTCCAAGGATTACTAATCTATAAACTCTATGAACTAGGTTATGTATAGATTTAAGATACATTTGAAAAGACATCAATTAAGACTCAGATTTTCTGACCACTGCTTTAGGCAGCTGAATGTCTCTCTCTAGAAATGCTAATATTTTAATAACAGACATGAAATTAAAATTTTGACTGAAGAATGCTTCTTTTTTTATTATTTGATCCTTTTTGGTATGTATACAAATGGGGAATATAATTAGAAACATTGTAATTAAGGAAATAATTAGGCACTGCAGGCAGATATCACAGACATTTAAGGCCATTTCAAGCTTTTACCACCATGTCACATTAGCAAATTCCCTCCCTCATGCAAAGTTTACTAAACAGAATCACCAGCTCTTTAGCCATTTAAAATACATAAGATACATTAACAAGAAAATGAACATTTTATCTTGGTGGGAAGGGGAATAAAATGATTGCTGCAAAAATTAAAACCTAGAAATCAGTTCTACTTGGACGCACACGTGCAAACAAGTCCCTGTTCATGGACAGCTTTATTTTATTTTAATTAAATGACAGACCTAAACCACTGCAAATAATTGTGGTGTTAATCTCTCCACATGAATTTGAACAGAAACTGAGGAAAAACTGGTCAATGTTAATCAAGCGCCTTGAAGGAAGAGAGTGCTTTTTGACAGACGTGCATAATGGATGAAGCACAAAACGAGATAACTGGGAGGTGTTTGTCCTAGAGGGCACAAAGTTTGTAATTAGATGTAAAAAGTTTCATTATACCCTTATGTTAACTCCTTTACATGCATGAACAATGTATGCTCATAGAAAAACTCAGCAAAGAAGGGGTTTGGTAGTCGTGTCAGCTATTTAAACCTCTCCTTACTTTATTATGCTGATGAAGGCCTTAGTCAACAGACTTTCACCTTAGGCAATCTTCTGTAAACCAAATTAATAAAACATTAGAAGAATGCTTAAAATTTGCCATGCACTTACTTTGCTTATAATACAAATACAAATTACGTAAATTGAAGTGATGATTGTTTAAACCTAGCTTAGAAAACTCTAAGCTAGCAATGTTTACTTTTTCCTTTACTATGGTCCCTATCATTACTGCCAAAATAATATAACAAAGCTGAGAGCACAGTGTAGAAAACAACAACACAGGGACAGCATTTTCACAGGAAAGTAAATATCTTGGATTACCCAGGGGATGATACAGGCTGACATTACCAGAAGCAAGAAAGTAGAAAAATCTAGAAATGGCCTAAAGACCCAGGCTTAAAAGAAAAAATTTCAACAGAAGGCGAGTAAGAGTCTTTCTCCTGCCATTAAGAGGTTTTGATCAGAATCCTCACCCACGCATTCTAGGAAACACTGGAGTGTTTTCGTATTTTCACCTTCTCTATCCATAGGACTAGATATGCACTAGAAAAACCTTAGAACATTGTCTTGTCTCACATACAATTATAACATGGATTTGAAACAACTTTCTTAAAACAAAATCAGAACACACTCTTCCTTTTAATCGTCATATTTTCTTTTCCAATACCTTATTTTATAAGATTAAGATCTTTTAGAGAAATGATACCTAAAGAGTACCAACAGGCATGCAAGGGGAAGCTTGCCTTCCTTACCAAGCGTTAGAATGTGAACCCTAACTGCATAAAACTGGAATTAAGATAGTGAAAAACAACATGTCAAAGCGCAGCTCTTGTTCCAACCGCAGATTTGACTCAATCAATGGAAATATTCTGCAGAAGCTGCACAGAACCTGGTTAAATTTTAGAAGTCATCTTTAAAAGCAAAATAAAAACAGAAGCAGCTAACTAAATATATCTCTATGTCCAGGCCTGAATTAATTTTCAAGGATTCCGCAAAGAAATTTTTGATAACATTTTAAACTTTTAACTGATGTAAATTCACCCCTTGTTCATTTAATAGCAAGCAGTTCAGATCATAGACAAGACTGAAATATCTGAGGGATTCAGCAAGCCTTGCACAGGAAGAATTCAACAAATTTTGGAAAAGTTTTGCAGAAATCACATCTATAGCATGTTATGAGAAACAGATAAAAGGAATAACATTCAACAACGACACTTTCATCTCTGAGGAGCAACAGAGTGTACTCATTTGTTTCTGGCTTCTAATAGCAAAGTAGGCCACATACTTTATCCCGGTGCTACACTTCTCTCATTTCTGGATTATTTTTTCACCCTTTTTCATGGTTTTCTACCCATCTATGAAGGTACACATCTGTTGCAATCAACACCTAAATTGCACATCAGTGTTTCTGATGAAAACAAAAAATGTCACAGCAATAAGAGAATGTTTTGAAAGCGAGCCAGTTTGTCACTAAATTATAAGCTTTATTATCATAAAACTGTAACAAATTGAACCCATATCTCATTAACCGAAAGCACAATATGACTGCAGCAATACTCATCTCCCAGAAGAGTGCTTATCTATAGGGGGAAAAAAGATAAAACTTTTGCTGAGAGGTGCCACTAATGATAGCATTAACTTTATTTATTAAAGAATGCCTGAACATTTCTGAAAATGCACATTTCTACATTCAACTGTGCTGTTGTGATTAAGTAACATACTCTACTAATGGATTTTATGAACTTTAACTTTTCTCTATCACAGAACTGCACTTTAAATTAAAGACAGAAAAATGTTTTATCTTGGGTTTTATTTTCATTGGCTCACAACTTTCCATCCCTTCCAGAAGAATAATCTCTAAACTGAAATCTCTCATGACCTGCTCTACGCTTTGGGCATATTCATAAGGAATATTAAAGAAAAACTACCCAGCTGTTACAGAACTTGCCAGGCTTAGTTCTAATTTCTAAAGAAACTTCTTGTGTTTCTATAGACTGTTGGACACTTAATTATAGAAACCACAGAGAAAACTCTGCTCTGTAATACATGAAATAAAACATCATAGCGCTAGTATTAATTAATGAAGGTAAATATTACATCAGGATTTCCAATCACTTCACAATTCTTATGAAACCAACCCCTTGGTGCTCTCAGCCAACACCCTGAACTCATACCACTATCAAGTGAGTTCCTTTAGTTGTTGAATACAAGTACTCTGCCCAGCGTGAAAGGACACAACCACAGCTCTCCCCAGATTCCGAAAGCCAAGGTCTCACCAGAACAACACACCTGTACCCATGCTGCTTTAAACAGCAGTAGAAAAGAGGATGTTCACTCTCTGACAGGCCTTCCTCCTGCCTGCCTCTCTTCCCCTGAGGTTTTTAGGGAATGTGTATTGCTGAAAGTCTGAGTAATTTGCTTTGATCTGAGTATCATTCTCAGAGTCCCCAGTTTTGGTATATACGAAACTCTCAAGAGAGAAACTACAGGTCTCCAACCATCGATAAATTCAAATAAACCATGCACACATGCATCCCTGGAATCTTAAAAATCACACTTTTTCCAGCTGAAGTGTATCTTCTTTTTGTGCAGGAGCTGCATGCATTGGCATGAAATTCATCTTGTGGCATACAGAATAGGTGAAAGGTGGAATTCTAAGGTGATAGTATGATATAATTAGGTTTTGAAAGCACGCTTATAATAGAAATATTTACAGACAAAATGTTAATATAAATATATCTTGCAAAAAATTACTACTTGTGAAACTCAGATAGCTCTTCTTCCTTTATTCAGTAATGAGGTCAACCTGCTTGATTTTCTCCTGTGATGACTTTATATATATATAAATATAAATCCAAACAATAAGCGAATGAAAACAATTTCATAACTCCCTTTAAATCACAGAGTCACTGAATCATCATGGTTGAAAATGCCCTTTAAGACCATCAAGTCCAACCGTTACCTATCTCTACCAGGCCCATATATCATATAAGCAGGTGAAATCTTATTTTACTGTTTTTTACTTTCCAAAAGTAATTTAGACCTTGGTATTGGACTCTAGCTTACAAAAGTAACCATGAAAAGGCAATTCTGAAAGTCAAATATCAAAGTAAATGTTATATAATAATTAGTTATTCTGAAAGGAAAACATCAACACCACGAAGTAACAAATCAGTGGCCTATTTCTAAACAATATTGGACACATCAATTTGGCAAATATACATGCATTCTATGAAATCTAAGAACTTGGAAATTATTTCACGTCAGGTGTTTTTTACTAAATGCAGGAAACTAGGGAGAAAGCAAAAATATTTTATGTTAGCTGTTGATATTCAGAGGGTAATAAGAAATACAACTCAAGCAAAATAGTCTGTCTTCAAAAGGTTAATGAACCCTCGACTGATGTAAATCAGAGTAAAATTAAATTTCTGCACTAAGATCCTTCCCCGTCTGGTGGTTCTTTTCAGACCCCCTGGAGTTTCCTCTACACCTGATGCCGTGGCTGTTCTTCATGCCAAGTCCCACTGCACCAAGCAGCCGCTTGCCAAACGAGCTTGGTTTGATGAATAGCTAAAATAACAGGCTACTTTCTGATATTTAAAAGCCTCACTGAAAATGTAAAATTAAGAGAAAACAATCCTAATTCCTAGGGCATTGCAACCAGGGATTCTGCCAGGACTGGTGCATTTAGCCTCTTGTGAGGCTCGCCGCAAATCAGGTCACCTTGCATATGTTTCACTTCCTACAGCTTATCTCTTGCATTTATTAATCCGTATGTACTACTGCAAAGACACCAGTCCTCGCTTCTGCTGTTATTGTTACCTGTAGATGCGTAAGTGGAAAAAATAGAAAGATTATTTTCAAATATATTTTCTTGATCTAAATTTTACTAAACTTTAACCTCAGAATTCCAAAAGGCCGTATACCCTAACAGTGTCTAGAAGCTCTTCTTTTCTTTTCCTTTTTTTTTTCACTCTAGTCTCAGAATTCTCCTTAATTCTAAATATTTTTAGTAGGTTTATACTAATTGTAACACATGATAAATATGGTTCACAATTTCCCCAATAGAATAGCAGAATAAGGAAAAAGCTTGTTTGTGATGAGATTCAGAAAATTATTATCAGGGTTTTTTTTTCCCCAGGCATTTAAAACTGCAGTTATTCAAGATATTCTTTTGGTAGCTGATCTTCCCTTTCTCTATTTCCAAATTATCTAAATACTTGGAAAGCAAACTGGGAATTGCCAAGAAACAAAAGATGATGGAATCAGCTTAATGATGCACAACACTGATGTTGATTTTGTGGCTCTTCTTACACAGATACTTTCATCCTGAGGAAGGATAGAGGCCATAATCGAGGCTATGAGTTTGGTTTACAGTGGACGGACGAAGGTCTGCATCTATATCTAAACAAAAGCTCTCCCAGACCAGCTCTTTAATATTCCACAATCAACACAAATGAAGTTTGAACTCATATTACTGCAAGGGGAAGCCATCGCCTATGCCATCTGTGGCGTATCAGAAGTGTGACGGTTGGACAATACTGATAATGAAAGATAATTCAGCTTTTTTTTAAAGTTCTGATTCCATAATATTGAAAATTATTTCAAATAATGTGCTCAGTAAAAAGACTTGAATTGGAAGGTGAGCTGAGGCAAGTACATGTAAAAGCTTATTAAAAATAAAAGCTTGTTAAACAATAAGGCCAGTCTACAGTATTTATATTTACTAAATACCCACTCAAATAACCTTTTCATTCTTGCTTCTACAGCTGTGTTCACACCGTTATGCCCCCACAATTAAAACAGATTTTTCTGTTGGATCAGTGGCAAACTTTCAGCTTGACTACCCTACCTTCTTTAGTACCTTTTCACAACACCTCCTACAACTCTTCCTTGCAGGCAAGGACATCAAAAGTAAGAAATAGGCAGTAAACTGCTCCTGGTCTTATCATGATAGCCTCCTGGCAACAAAGCTATGTGTGTGGCCTGGATAGCCACAGACAGGAAGCCTGGTCAAACAGGATCATACTCCACTTGGTCTTTCATTTTGGTCTCTGTCTGCTCCTGAGATACAATCCCAAATACGTGTCCAAAACAAGAGGGTTGGTACAGGGCATACTACAGCACAAAAAGCATAGGCTGGCTGGGACATGCTGTGAATGCACGGTGGGATGTACGAAAGTAAGGGACAAGAAGTCTTTTCAGATAGCCTTGGAAGACAGTTTTGAGCAAAGGAGGCAAATCTTATGTACATTATGTTTGTTCAAACTGGACACAGAAGTTGTGTCCTGGTCCAAGTTATTCTGTGGTCTGTGCCCAAGTTTCTCTGCCTTGAGACTCTTTCAGGGGAAAAAAATGAAAAATCATACTTGGAGTAGAAAATTAAAAGATCAATGGTTGAGAAGAGCATGGCCAAAAGTGTTACAAACCTAAAACAGGCCATCCTTTGGAGATCCATCAAAGACCTTTGCCCTTAGTGACTGTATTTTCTTGGGAAGTCTGGTACAAACACTGGCTTAATATATGTGGTCTGAAATCATAGCCTGACATGCAAAGTCTAAATATTAACAGACTTTTCATATCATGGAATTACTTACTAAAAATTTAGAACCCCCTCCTTAAATAACTAAACCCTAATTTTAGCAAAAAAGTCACCACACTTCTAATATTCATAATCTGTGTTACACGGGTAATTGCTTTCAGGATGGCATGTCAAACTCAGATTCCATTAAATAATTACTTTAAATCTGAACAACATTTATGAACAACCCTTCATGCTTTCATGGTCAAAAGGATTAGTTTGTACCAAAAAATTTCCCCAACCATTCCAGAGTATTTGTCTTTGGGAAGACTTTACAAGTTAAAATCTAGCCCATAGCCCACACAAGCTGTGTATTACAATGAATAATAAATACATCACACTGGCATTTCTAAACTTTCCTGCAACTCAGCCAAAACACATATCTGCATTTTAGCTAGGCTAAACAAATATAATTAGTTTTTGCTGCATAAAGTTATTGGTTGTTTATATGTTGTAATCCTTATGCTAAATATGAGACAAAATTTAATTTGATGGCACCAGTAAATATTTCTAAGCAGTTTCATCAAAGCTACATAACATAGTTTTTCTTCTTCTCTCCTGATGACTATTTTACATTTACATAATTAGAACTCTTTACAATTTCTCCTGCTGTTTCCTACAGATTGGTTAATAGATCTTTCATGAAGAAAAATAAAGGGAAAAAAAAAATGCTCAGGACTTCTGCTAATCTGTAAAAGATACGCTGATTTCTTGGTGTGTATGCATTCGATTATATGCAGATGTGACACAGTGAAGAAGATAACCACATCATGCACCTGAGATGTTTGGCATTTGGTTCAGATGTTTCAAAACATCCCTGGGAGGTGGTTTAACCACAATCGAATTGATTGAACTCTACTCCGTGCTTAAATCCTTGGCATTTTTAAGGTCCACCCATGATTTATTACAGTAATAGCTCTAGTACTTAACCAATGCACAAACAGCACTTGATTCAACACGTGCACAGGAAACCCCCCATTCTTGAGTACCATTTTCTAGCTGTCATGCCACTAGATCTCAGGTACTCTTACCTTCTCCATACGTTTAAGTATAGTTGTTACATGAAGTGATTGCACCAGATACGCCCATATTTTGGAGCTGTAGGGTCTCAACTTTAAGTGCCTCCAGTACAGTCAAACCACACCAGGTGTGGAGAGAGAATGAACAGACAAAGATGTGTCTGAAAGGGCAAAAGCCGTTCACTTTCTCAACATTTGAACACTTCTGATGTACTACACACAGATCCCAGCCACGAGTCGTGACCCATTCAGCTTCTGCAGGAAGTAAACAAAAAATCTGAGCCACGCTGAATCTTCTGCTGCCTTTGGAAACTATTTAATAACATCTGGGGTTTTTTTGACAGCTAATTCTTTTCAGCATTAACCAACTGTACAGGGGGAAGAAAAACATCCTTAACTGAGGATAATGAATATTTGCATATCATCACTGACGATGTGAGAACTGGCTGATTTAAATACCAAGCAACATGTCCAAGGCTAGATGATCAGACTAGCGTCAGACAGTGTGTTTATATAAACACGCACACACATATATGTACATATAGATGTCCTGAAAGATTTATGGAATGAGTGAAAAGCAGAAGGTAAAAATACATCTGGTCTTGGGCTTCTAATTCTGTTAGGCTCTTTCCAAATACACCACTCTGGATCTGAAGGGACATCTCACTGCTGAGCTCCAGCAATGCAAACAGTCCCTGTCCTAAGTGCTTAGAAAGTAACCAAAATGGAAATGGGAAAAGTAAAACTGAAATAAAGAGGAATTCACCTTTTCTGCAGCTTAGTCGATCAATGCATCTGCTGGGACATGCTGCCTCTTTTGCCTTTTCTGAGATCTATTTCACTGAGCAATAAGTTGATTCTGAATAAGCGGTTCTGAACTTTTTGGTTTCCAAGGGCTGGAGACTGTCATTTTTAGGCCTCCTCCTGACAATTCTGCCCGTATCTTCAGTGGAACAGCAATCCCTTCTCTAGAGAGCCAAGAGCAGACCTCTTTGCTGGTTTGGTTATTAAGGTATGGTTTTCTGCTCATTAGAGTCCATCTTACACTTCATTTACTTGCTTTAATCGGTTTCAGTGTTAAGAGCAAAATAATATTTATGTTTCTGTTAGGCTGTAATTTATTTATTAACTTTGAATAATGTACTAAAGTGCACAGCTCTGACCGGAAAGAGGCATTTATGAAATATAAGGGAAAATTATTGTTCCTTCAGAAGAACACAATGAAAGGCCTTGAAGTCAGTCTAAGCACTAATTCGTATCTAATTTCTTTAAATAAGATCTGGTGAATCTCAGTCCCTCCAAATTAGAAAACACTTAGAAAATGGGCTGGAGCAGACTGTAGCAAGGTGAAAAACAATTAAATCTGTCACGACATTTTTAACCCGTTAAGAAGAATTTACATAGTGCTGCTAGTACAGGAAGGCAATGGTCACCCGATTTCAAACAGAAATGGCAATTTGCAAATTGCAAGTATCTGCAACCTTTAGTTCCAGCTACACATTGAAAAAGTTTTGCAGTTAAAGAGGGTTTTCATGCTTTTCAGCTGGCAGTCAGGAATGTAATTAATCAATTTCTAAATGCAGATGCAAATGCTGGGTTTTGCATGTGCCTATTTACCATCTTAAAACACTATTTCAAAATTTGGACCACTCGAGTAAATCATCTATAAACTACTTCTTGACTGCTGGTTTATGTCTCTTTCACAGCAGTTTAAATTTTACATGCTGGTTTGTACTGAGTGCTTTGTTTCTTTGCATAAATAAGTAAAACGCACAAAAATAACAACAACCTATTTCCATATAATCACAAACAATTTCAAAGCAAAACAGCTGCCTTCAACTGACATTGGACCTACATTAGCACTTGAGAACTGCGGGAAATTTGTGTCCTGTGCAGCTAAAAGAGCATCTAATAAATGTGTGGTTTTTTTCAAAAAAATATAAAGAAATCAATTTGATATCAAAAGACAAGATAAACACAGGTTGAGGGGCAGCATGACACGTCCTACAGTCCTTTTAAAATAAGGAAATAGACCTTTTGTCAGTAATGATTAAAAGGCAGTTTTACCAAAGACAAGCGGCAGCAACACAGTAACACTATGTAATTTAACAAGGAATTACGACTTCTTCTGGGTGGACTTCTATCAGTATTTTAATTTTGGTTCTCATCAGCATATTTTCTTGCATCTTGAATTACAGGCAGTATATTATGCTTCATCTTGCAGGCTGTTTATTCAGCTTCATAAGAAAAAAAAATATTACTGAAATTCTTTAATGTATTAAAATCACTTAGTCAACCAAATAAACGTTCTCTAAAGGATCAGGAAAGAGCCACCATGTTTTGTGACTCATTTAACTAATAATCAGAACACTTTCAGTTGTTTTCTTCTGTTAAACTCTAAATCTAAGCCCATTCTCGAGAGGTGGAATGCCGATTACAATTTGCAGACAGAAAGGAGAGTGCCATGTTACAGGAAAAGGTGCAAATCCTTCCAGCCTCGTGTCTGCGTGGCAGGCCATTACATGTGTTGCTACGTATTGCAGTCACTAAATGGAAAGAAATGAAAGAGTTCTTATGTCTGGGTGGTATGTTTTACCATTTTCTTAAGCTCTCCGACAAGGAAAATGACAGCAGCCAGTTACACAGGGCTTGGGACTTAAAAATCAAAACTCTATTTAGTTGCTGAGGTTTGACAGTATTAAGCATCAGAAATGTGGTCACAACCCTTTAGAAGGAAAAACATGTCTTGGCAAGACTGTACTTAATGCAATGAACAGACGAACCACAGTCAATATTTCTTCTTTAAATAATTACCATATTAATACAGCTCTGTTTGCCTTTTTTGAGAGCTGAAATTCTACCCAGGCATTTCATACTAGTCAGACTGGCAGTACTCTATTTTGCAATGTGACTTGTAGTCGTTTAAGACACTAGAAAAAAATCCTGTGTACTTAAATGGCTGAAAACCAAATCCTTCTTACTGTAGGCCCCAGCACTCTTAATGGCAAGGCAGAAAATCACCCCAACCCTACCGCTTGGCATTATTCTGTAAATCACTTTTCTCTGTCTTTCTAAAGTCTTTTTTCCCTGTCTTTCTAAAGTTTCTCACCTGCTAAGTGGATAGAAGATCATGATCCTCTGTGATCTTTTACATCTACCTTACACAATGGATATGCCAAATATAGTACGTTATGTATGAAATGTTCTCCCTAAATCTTTACATGCTACCTCTTGTCAGTCTGCTTTCCTCCAGTTCCAAAGAAGCAGCTAACAAATACAATTAGCAATTTAAAGGGATGCCTGGAGCTATTTGGCTGCTGAAGTGGTTGCTATTGATTTAACTAGAAACTTCTTACCCTTGACTCGGTCAGCTCAGTATAACAGAGTTCAATCTTTTTCTTCTTTGACCTTCTTGGCCTAATTAGAGAAGGGATTCAAGCAGCTTCGGACTGACAGCAGTCTTTCACCCACTCACAATTCCAATGCACCTCGAACATGGACATTTTAACTTTTCAAAAGCATTTCTTATTTACTAATTAGAAAATTCCAGTTTTTCCAATCTCATAGTCTCATAACAACACTTACAAATTGAAGCACGTACACTGTCCCAAAGCACCTTTTAATCTACATCTGTTAGCAGATCTTTCATTTCTAAAACTTCATCTTATAGGAAGCACAATATTTTAGAATTTGTTTTTTTAAAGGCATTTTGAGACCTACCTTAAATAAAGTAAAACAGAAGAAAATTACATGGCCCTTCCTCTGTTCCACATAAAGGTCATTGCAAGAAAAATGTATTCTTTTGGCAATAATGCAAATTTTTTACTGCTTACTATTATTAAGAAAGAGTAAATACGAATATTCCCAGCTGAAATTTCCACATAAACCTCAAAATAGTTTAGCAACCCAGGAATAATCTTTGAAGAATTTTCAGCTGAGAGGCTATGGATAATCATTACAGGCTAAATACTCGGCTGTTTTTCAAGCAAGTTCTCAATTTCTGCTACCCATCCAGCACTCCCCAAGCCAAATACTTCATTCTCTAATTGCCCATATTTCTCCCCCTTTGCCATGGTTTACACATCACGTCAAACTACTCACATTCTACTTCTTTCCTTTCCCACACCAAAGGGACCCAAAGTCCCCCACCACCTGCGTGGCCAGATTCAGGTGGCTTAGGGACTGAGCTGGAGAAATGAGTCCAACTTGCTGTCGGGCTCCTTGCGGGAGGTAGATTTAAATGACATCAGAGTACATAACACAAGGGAGCTCAGAAGGACAGTGAGAACCTGAAATAATTAAGAATGCTTTTAAAGATCCAGGAAGAAAACACCAAGTGATCTCAGCAATCCTTTCTAATGCCAAACAGAGGGTGCAGGAAGAATCTGAATCACAAAACCAATCTGCTAGAACAGCAATGGTGCAGAGAGAATAGACTTAGATTAGTACAGTTTTGTTAATTGGATTCTACGACAGGTCTGTCAGAAAAGTAAGTAGAGTTATAACCTGTTACAGAAAGGTAAGCATGGTCTCAGATATGTCCAAAACACAACTGCAGATCCTGCATCTCTTCAGAATTTTACAAAAAAAGATGCTTCTGATTTTTTCAAATACTCTGGTAGCACTACCATGACTTCACAACTGAGATGGTACTTAAGTATGTAAAGTTATTTTTAATCTCTTTGGCAGTTAGTTAAACAAATGAAAACTATTTTGTTAGTGCCTCCTGGATTTACTATCACATGAAATAATTCCTTTTGCTCTAAATCATGTTTTGGTTTCATGTATAGAATTCACCAAATTATCCAAAATTCAACATTTTATACCAACTGTAAAACCTAAATGTTAATCTCCATTCAGTCCTGGCAACAGCTTGATGGAAACAAGCAGACTGTCTTGTGAGAACTAGGAGACAAATCAGTGGTTAAAGGATGGTGAGCTAAGTTTTGACAATTTATCTCCATGTCCTGACCAGTTTTCAGTAACTCAATCAGAAAATTCCTCAAGATGAATAATTTTTTCTTTAAGAAGCTATTCCTTTCTCATTATAGCAATCTCACAAATAGCAGAAACAGATTTTGAAAGGGCAACTGGGTATTGCAGATGAACTTCCTATTGTACCGTGCACATTGTGAAGTTGGAAGTTATTCCAAAAAAGATGACATTGGCTTGAACTGGTGCCACAACAACGAGGTCACAACTCCCAGTTTTAAGGAGACTTAGCCCCAGTGTGGTAAGTGCTTCCTATATTTTCAGACCTCAGAGCAAAGGAGTTGGGAATCATTATGAATATAAAAAATATTTTCTGTACTACCTGCAGATGTAAACCCTAAGCCACATACAGACAATGTGCCAGTAAAACCTCTGTGACTAACTGGGTCTCTGGATACTTTTGTAAAGGGATGGTAATGACTTTATGTCAGGTCTACAAATCTTCTCGCAAACTTATTTTTAGTGATGTTATTTGTAATTATCTATTCGCATTTATTCATATGCCTTTCACGCAAAAAATTCTACATTCTAGAAGAGAGTGTCCACAAAAGCTAGCACATTCTTCCTTGCTGAATTCAATTATACTTTCAAATCCCTTTTTTCATTCTTACAATTACAGATGCTTACAACTCATGCATCCAAGGAGAGGTCTTACTAGTACGGTGAGAATGGGTTAAGGATTTTCTCCCTTTTATGCTTGTTACAATCATTATCACAAGAAGAGATTCATGTTGTGCTGTTTATTATTTATAGTTCTCATTATATTCTTTGTCACAAGGCTGCAGCATCAGAATTTTAATGCCTCATATATTTTGTGGAAGATAATAGTAAAGTGTACTACTTCGACCTTTTCACTGTCCCGTAGCTTGATTCATTAGCCATTCCTATTCCCTCCTATTAACAGCATCAGTAACCTGCGAAGAAGAGGTAGATCAGGCAACCAACCAAAAAGCAGAATATTGAAAAGGTTAAAATCTAGATTTATAAATCTATTCAAAGCTTATAATCCTTTCCAAACTATGTTTCGTATAAGAATGTTATCCCAGTCTTCTGGCAAAGACTGCTGCTGGAATACAACTCAAGTAAATAAACTACTTATATTAACCTTTGAGATGGAAAGCCTTTGGTCTTTAGAAAAAGCCAAAGGTGAACAAGCTCATTATATAGTCTCTATGTCACATACCACGTCGATTAATTTATGTCCAAGTTATAGGTACACTTTGAGGAAATAAGGTAACCATTGCATTGTCATGCAATAATAACACTGTAAGTGCCAGTGAGAAGTGCCGCTTGTAAGACATTTTAAGAAAAATATATTGAATAACATTCTTCTATTTCATTTCACAATAAAGAATGTTTCAAGTAAGAAAGCCAGAGTGGCTTATACACAATTATTTCATGATCAGCAAGTATTCTCAAGTGAATTCTTAGACAGTATTTACTGCACAATACGACTAGACTCTTGAGTACAATATAAAGGCGTTCCTACTATAACAAAGATAATGATGCTAATAGCAAATGAAAAAAATATGGGAGTATAGAGCAGAAATAAAAATGCATTCGTATCACCATTCGATTTTACTACTGCAGTCACAATTTAAAAGCATAATTATTTTAAGTTTCTCTAAAAGTTAAACAAATGATAAAATGGCAATAAAGCCATATTCTTTATTTGTCTTTGCTTAGCTTAGAACATATCACACTATATACTATTATACTACTGACTGCAGCATATAGAAGATTCTACAGCTCAGTAATTCCCTAAAGTAGTAAGAATTTTATAAAAATTTGGTTATGCTAAATCTCCCAGAACTCCTATATTTCTCAGCACAATAAAGCGTTCTAAATGGAAACTATAAATAAACAAACGAAGTAAACGAATTCTGGAAACTCAGAATTTCTTTAAAGCCCATTAAAATTGCATTTTACTATGTATCCATAGATAAATGAAAAGAAGCAAGGGACACTATCATTGAAATTAGCTTTGTTAGAGCAATAGGCTCATGGAGGTTTTCCTTTCTGCTTCAAACACTTTGCCGTAACAGACATTGATGACTAGAAAAAAAGAACTATGCACTCTTTTTTCCTTTTTGGTTACCTGAGAGCTTATTGCTTCCCATTTTCACATTCTCAACCATTGTGTAGTTTAACAATTTGCAGAGGTGAAGCTAGGAGGGATATACCTGGTTTTATTCAATGCAGTCTTCATTGAGCAGCCAATAAATATGTTTTATTGCTCTTCCCATAGTAGGCATTATTGCCTCCCCCATGTAAAAAAGGCCATATATTTTGAGTTCTTATAGTCACTCAATAGCTAATCAGGAACTCATACCATTATAAATGTGCAGAAGACAATGCATAATGTCACAGCCTGAGTGTTGATTATTCCTTAAAAAAGAAACCTCTACCAGTAATAGGTCACTTGTGTAGTATCATGGCTAACTCCAGGCATAAATTACTTTTTAAAGCCAAATATATTTATATAGTAGGTATTCTTTAAAGATCACCAACAGAACATAATATATTCACACAAATTACAGGTTAAAAATGCTTTCCTGGTAGTGGTTTCCTTCCTTCCTTTCTCATTACTTGGATCAGTACATAAACTATATATTGCTGTCTCTACAATCCCAACACAAACTCATCTTGTGTTCGCAAAGGTTTCTGTACTCAATTTGTTTTCTTTATTAATAAATGATAACATTTCCACATAATGCATTAAACACTTGTATTCTTATGCAGAGTACTGTGAAGTGTTCTGGTAGTTTTGTAACGGCACTAGCATTTTATTTCATCGGAGCTGTTGTCTTCATTACGCTTGCACTGCATTTGGCTTTGCCAGCTGCAGAAGAATCTACCATGTGCCTCGAGACCCTGGTGTCCCTTCCCGCTTGCCTTCCTTCGCCTGGCACTGTGCTGACACAGCTGGTGCCCCTCAGAGGGAGTCCTCCAAAAATACCAGCCCAAGGAGCCGTGTAAATTTTCCACACTCCAATCCAGCTCACTACAAATAATTCCTAAACAGCTCAGTAAGAAGTTTAAAGCCATGTAAAAAACACTTACCTGACAAACTATCCTAATAACACAATATTTAACCTGAAAACAATGAATTATAACAACACATCTGTCTAGAAATATTACATCCATAAAGTTTGAATTAGAGGAGGTTTGAAGGGCCTTTGCTCTCCTGTTCTTCCACGTTATCTGGGCTCCATAGGGATGTTCCCCCCCAAAAAACCCAACCTACTCTTCAGAAAGATGTGGGTCAGATGTGTGGTGAAGTTCTCCTGGATCTTCTTTAGTTTAGAAAGTCAGAATCAGAAAGGCATGTGTCCAGACTCTCACATTTATGTACACTCCTGTATTTTCTATTACTCTTCCCTCCTCAGTACTATAGACAGCTGCCTCTTATGTTTGGTCAAAAGGGTATTTTAAACCAAGATCACATAGAAGAGAAGCCATTCTTTGATATCTCTAGCAGTAAGTTTTGTTCAGATTTCATAGAATCATAGAATGGTTTGGGTTGGAAGGGACCTTAAAAATTGTCTAGTTTCAACCCCTTTGCCATGGGCACAGACACCTTCCCCTAGTCCAGCATGTTCAAAGCACTGCCCAGCCTGGTTTTGAACACCATCACAGCTCCTCAAGGCAAGCTGTTCCAGTGTCTCACC